>PVKU01006950.1:0-95054 GCA_004027475.1 Anoura caudifer
GCTGCATAGAATTCCATTGTGTAAATGTACCATAGTTTCTTGATCCATTCATTTACTGATGGGCACCTAGGTTGCTTCCAACACTTGGCTATTGTAAATTGTGCTGCTATGAACATTGGGGTGCATAGGTTCTTTTGGATTGGTGTTTCAGGGTTCTTAGGATATAATCCTAGCAGTGGAATTGCTGGGTCAAAAGGTAAACCCATTTTCAGTTTTCCTAGAAAATTCCATACTGTTTTCCATTGTGGTTGTACCAGTCTGTAATCCCACCAACAGTGCACTAGGGTCCCCTTTTCTCCACAACCTCTCCAACACTTGTTGTTTGTTGCTTAAACAAATTCTTCTTACCTTGGAAAATTACTTTTGATGTTTGTGTCAAGAAAATAGTATAAAAGAAAGAAAAAAAATCCAAGGATATTTGTAAGTATAGTTGACTGAAAAGCCAAACATAACCAAAATTATTGAGGTTTAGAAATTGCTTAAATAATGATGGTATAATAAAACAAAACATAATAATATAGTTTAAATTATGCTATATAAAAGTACATATTTGGAATACCTATCTGAAAAATATTAAATAAACAAGTGGCATAAACTATTATATATTGTTTATTTATATATAAATTATATTTATAAAATGTATTAAGTTTCTATAAAGTGATAAAAGTCTGAAAGAGTCAGAGGATCTTGGAGAGTTGATACCTTATAGTGAAGGAATTTTTGCAGTTTTGCTGATTATAATTATTTTGGATTTTTTCATTGTATACCTAGATCAATAGACAATGAAAGATGTTGCTTGAACTGACATGACACAATATTTAGGCAAAGATCTGTTAGGTAGTTAATATATTCAAACAGATGACTGTCTGTAAGGAAATGCTTTGCTGTGTAAGGCAGAATAGATCCAAGTTTCCTTCCACTCTGATTCTATTTCTTTCTGGAACTTTTAAACTTGTTCTATTGTTTCCCATTTCTTTTACTGACAAAGGAAACCTCATGACATAGTAATTGTCGATTATACTTTGATTGGCATACAAATAAGGTTAATCTTGACAGTGAAGTGTTATGTGATACTGCTTGGAATATCAATTTCCCTATTAAAAAACAAGAAATACTTAAGCCAAATATGCAATAAAATGACTAAATTTAAACAGATGTGACATCTATTAACCCATATGTTAATACCATATTAACATAAAATTTGTTAAAATCTCCCCAAGAAAAAAGAATTATAGCACACATTTAAAATGTACAATGGGAAGTTTAAAGATAACCTGCATTAAAACTTTCTAGCACAGCAAGAGGGCAATGAAACAAACAAATGATAACAGCCCTGATGACCCAGAAAGTGGAATTTGACATAGCTCTTAAAACTTTCAGTATTTAGAAAATCTCACTAGAGAGTAACAACAACAACAACAGAAAAACAACACATCATTAATACAGAATGGTCTGTTGGAAAGTATAAGACAGCCTACATGATGTATATGATACAAAAAATAACCAAGAAAACATACAGTTTTGAGCTTAGAAATCTTGTAAAATAAAACTCTCAGATGAGAAACTAATCCCCAGTACTAATCAATTTCAGGAAGCCTAATTAGAGCTGTTAAACCTAATCTCCCAATTTGGCATTTGCCCAAAATATGGTCAGGAGCCCTACTTTAGTGGATAAAAACAGAGATTATCCAAAAACAATATAATAATATCATTATCTTCTGCATAATGGTACAAAGTAGCATATACCTCATAAGAAATTAATGATCCCTTTTATTTTTGTCTTTTATAAAGATTTAATTTATTTATTTTTAGAGAGAGGGGAAGGGAAAGAGAAAGAGAGGGAGAGAAACATTGATGTGCAAGGGACACATCAATCAGTTGTCTGCACACACAGATAACCCAGGCCTGCAAACCAGGAATGTGCCCTGACTGGGAATTGAACTGGTGACCCTTTAGTCTGGAGATGGGCACTTATTCCCCTGAGCCACACCAGCCAGGGCTATGATCCCTTTTTGTTTGAAGAAAAAGAATCATGTTCTTGAAGAAAATGTTCTTAGTGATTATTTCTTATTCTTACCCAGAAGGAGAGAAATGTAGAAAGTATGTATTAGTTCAGGCAGCTGATGAAATGTACAAAAAAAAAAAATTCAGATTGTTATCACAAAGATAGAAAGTGTTCCATTCACGGTTTCCTAATTTTCTACCTCCATACACTCTTCCTGGGCAACATCATTCAAATGCATAATTTCAATGACCGCTTGTTTATCTATAAAGCTTCTAAATTATCAAGACTATGATTTCACCACCTATTTTCCTTTCCTTTTTTTGTACTTACATCAGACAAAATAGACTTGATTGATTGATTTTAGAGAGAGAGGATGGGGACGTGAAAAGAGAGAGAAACATCAATTTGATTTTCCACCCATTCATGCACTCACTGTTTACTTCTTATATATGCCCTGACTGGGGATTGAACCTGCAACCTTGGCGTATCAGGATGATGCTCTAACCAGCTAAGATACCGAGCCAGTACTTCCATCACCACTTATTTCCATCAGGAAAACTGACACCTTTAGAAAGTAGCTACCTTAACTAAGACCCCATGAAAATATGGACAGGATCCATCTATTTTAACTTGCACCCCTCCTGTCTCTCCTAAGATTAACATCTTCATCTTGTTCTGACTTCCAATATTACTCAATCAGTTTTCGTCTTTTATTGTTTCTCTCTCTTTACTGGTTTCTTTCCCTGGGCATTTAAATGGAATCCAGTTGAATGCTGCTGCTGCCTCTCAATAGCTAGCAAAACTGGCTCAAGGTTTGACAGCATATGGAAGTCTAGCCCTCTCCCCAAGATTTCTGCAAATTCTTAGATGCTTTATAATCACAGGCCCCTCCCAGTCCTGGTGTGCTCTCTGTTCTGCAGCCCTGTCTTTGGTTCCCACAACAAAATCACTCACACTTAAGACTGTTGGATTTAGTAATTGACTTGTCTGAGATCAGGGGGAGGGTGCTGTTACCCAGCACACATCTGCCATCTTCCTCATTCAACTCATGTCTGTTTCTCCATCCCCTCACTTCTCATCCTCTTCATTTTGGATTGCTCTAGGAACACCCAATTAATTCAATTCCCTCCCAATGTCTTGGTGCCAGTCAACCCATTTTCTTTTTCTATACATCATTAACTGCTAAGTTCTGCCAACTATTGTCTTGCAATCACTTAATTCTGTCACTTTTATTTTATTTCTGGGCCAACACATTAGTTCAGGTTTCTGCCCCTCACACTTGGTCTGGGGTCCTATGGGAGGCAACCAGTCTCTATCTCTCTCCTTCCCTCCCTCCCTCTCTCTCTGAAGGTCAGAGAGGGGTCAGGGAACTGGAGCAGTGTGTTAACTTGAACCTGAACTCTTCTGTTAAAAACAAGACAACAGGCCCCAAATGAAGTTGCTTATGCCAAGTCCCAAGTCACCAAGCTAAGACTTTATTACAGTTTTGCCTCTCCCAGACATGGAATCTTAAACCAGTCAATCAGGAATCACCTAATCAACACTATTACTATTAGGTAATCTTCCTAAAGAAAAACTATCTTGCCATAACCAATCTGCTTTTTGCCTAGTCTAACCTCTTTGTTCCTGCTCCCTTCTGCCTATGAAAGTCTTCCATTTTGTAAAGTTCCTCAGAGCTCCTTTCAATAAGATCTTTAAAATTCCCTCAGTTGAATTTTGTGTTTTAAAACTTTCAAATCCAGTGACTTTGGAGTGTACAATATCCTCCTGGGAGAAAAAGTGTGGCTGTCTGTAAAAGAACAGGCTGTCTCAATGAATTCTTTCCATCTCAGAAATCCAAATAATCTGAGATATCGAGCACCCTGCCCTACATCTTATGCAGAGTGTAATTTATAAGGAAGGCATTGGTCTTCTATTTTGCAAGAAACTGTCACCCTGAGGGCTGAGAGGATCCATGTGGCCAGGTAAACTACCAATCAGCTATGTGTGAAGAGCTGGACTTCCTGGAAGGGAGACTGGTCCAGGAGAGCTCAGGGAGGCAAGGACTGGGTTTAGGTGGCAACCTGGAATGCTTAAGTAGTGATGTCAGAAACTGTTTGGAACAGTAGAAGAGGCATGTTTTGGGGTGGCATATTCCAATGCTCTTCAATATTCACGTGGCTTACCTTTTAGCTTATTACTTTTTGCAGTTCCTCATATTTCTTTCTCCATTAGGTAGCTGATCAACTCCTCAGGAAAAAGACCTGCCTTATTCACCTGCTTAACTTCAGGAGGGAGCTCAGACATTAAATATTAGGGGAACCTATCACACCTCTTAATCAGCCCCTAACTGCTATGAGTGTGCAAACCACTTGACTTTCTATTTTCTTTTCTTTTTGTTTTTTAAATGGAATTTATTGGGTTTGCAAAACCATACAGGCTTCAAGTGTACAACTCAATAAAATATAATTTGCACACTGCATCATGTGCCCACTGTCCCAAGCAAAGCCTTTCTGTCCCCATTCTTTTCCCCCTTGCCCAACTCCAATTAGCCCCCACCAGCCTTTCCCTCTGGCTATCACCACAGCATTGCTTGTGTCCATGTGTTATGTATATGTTTTTTAGTTAATCCATTCACCTTCTTTTATCTATTCCCCTACCCAGTCTTTCCCTCTGACCTCTAATCAGCCCCTAATTGTGATGGGTGTGCAAACCAAGCACTCAACTTGCTAGAATTATTTTAATATGAGGGTAACAAGCTTTATGACTTATTTTGTATGATATATATAGCCCTGAGGTCTTTGCTTCCATCCCCATTCTAGGATGCATTCAAAATAAGCCAAATGTCATTCAAAGAGAGGATAGATTAATTTGTTGAGAAATACAATCTGCTGAGAAATACCTAATTTTCTTAGTGCATGGTTTCTTTGCATTTAAAAGAAAAATTCAGTAGAATTAGGTAGCAAGGTCAAAAAATATTTTTTAAGTAACTTTTTCTTCCATTTTGCTTATACCAGTGATTTAACCTGCAAAAACCTGCAGCTGGTTCCCTTTTAATTCGTAGGCATAAACAATTGTTAAAACTTTGATACTTTGTCATAATTTGGCTTTAAAAAAGCTAAATAAAATATCTAACTATACAGATGGCCAAGGTGTTATTCCTGTACAATTTGCTCTTCCCAAATATTTTGTAATCAGAGCTATGTTTTGAAAGCTCTTTACAAAACTAAACACAAGGATCCTCAGGAGACCCTAGGCCAGGAAATGCTTTCAGCCGGGTCCCAATGTCACCCCTCAAGGCGTGGGGCGAGAAAAGCTGGCCACAGGAAATGACTGAAGGCAGCCAAACGCTGCAGAGAGGCCGCCCCCCTCGGGGGCGAGGCGGGGACTGAGTCTCCTGGGGTTTAGTGGAGCCCCAACGCTCTGTGGCCCCGGGGTCGCAGCTCCCCGGCCCCTCCTATCCGACGTGCAGCCCGAATCCGGGTACCAATGCGCGTCGGGGCGTCCCCTTCCGCCCCTTCCGGGTTCCCGGCCTGGGCATGCAGCTCCTCCGGGGCCTGCGGCTCTGGGGGCTCCGCGCCTATGGTGACCAGATCGCCGCAGCCACAGCCCTAGCCGCCCGCTGCAACCCCTGCCGCGGCCCCCGCCCCAGCTCACCGCCCACTGGGTCCCGGCCCCGTCCCAGCCTCCGCTTGGCGTGCAGGCGGGGGCCGCTGAGCCTGGCCGCCACCACTGCCGCTGCCAGCCGGGACGCGCTGCCCGCTAGTGTCGACTCCATGGAGCGCCCCGAAGCGGGTGAGCCGAGGCTGCCCAGCTGGCCGAGGGGGGCGACAGGAGTCGAGGGGCGACCGGAGCCGGGAGGCGTGGGCCCCGCTCCGCGCTCGGCCTCGGTGAGGGCTCCGCCTCGCTCCTGCGCCCCCGGTCCCCTGCGCAGGGAGCGTGACCCTATGCCCGCCCCGCGCGGATTTCCCCCGCAGCAACACTCGGCGTAGCATCGCTCAGCCGGGTGCCGCCGGTTGTCACCAGTGCTACTCATAACTAAGCGGTTTAGTGCACGCACTATTGGGGCAACGGGGGCGACGTGTGTGAACGCGCCCAAGGTTTCAATTTTGTTAGCCCCCTTTTGACCTTGTGACCCTTAGTACAGACTGCATGCCAACACACACTTTCTGACGGTGTGTGGTTAGCAAAACCTCGAAAATCTCGACTTTTATTCTGTATCATAAACATGAAAGACCTGACCCACTATAGTGTGTCATTGAGAACTTTATTGTACGTGTTTGAAGAGGACCTTTTTAAACTGGCGCCGAATCTGTAGTAGGGCCCCAGAATTAATTTCCAGCTTAGGTCAGCATTTACTGCGAAACTTACGAGCCAGTTAGGCGTTGGACTTTCAGTGAAAGGGACAAATTAATTAGACAAAAGGTGCTCTTCCATTCCGAAGCCCTTTGTAGTGTAAACGCATAAAAAGATAAAAAGCATTAAAAGGTTAATTGTATTATATGATAGCTGTTAACTAGTGCAAATACACTTACAGTTGTCACGGGAATAAGATGATTATGGCTTTGTGGGTGGGCCCGAGGGTTTAGGTGTATGATATAGCATCTCTGGGTTTTTCCAACACAAAGTTTAAGATGTTTTTGTAGGTTACTGTTTCCTTGCATTCCTTTTTAGGTATTATTATGTTATTTCATCCATTTCTCTCTAGCAATTGTATTGTCCTTTTATTTTTATGATGAGGAAACCAGAGCATGGAGGTCAGGTGACGTGTTGATTGTCACGCAGCTGTCAGCATTTATCCAGATGTAAGATACTACTATTTTTACTAGCTAAGCCAGGACTAGCATGAATGGCCTGGACCCTTTCCATTGGTTCTTGGGGAGTATACCAAACATACATACCTAGTAGAGTGAAGAGTGTTGCTTAATAAAATCATATTTTATCATCCAAATAGGAAGCTTGCCTTTTGTGTGGCAAAGAGCAATCTGTCCTTTTTCCTCCCTATTGGACTGTCTATGATGAGCTCATTTGTTGCAGTGCACATATATTTGAATATTGGTGTACACTTAATGTATGGTTTTTTAAATATTTTAAATGTATACTTTTTTCTTACAAAAGTAATAATAATTCTGTTTAAAACATTTGAGTAGCAGAAAGTGGGACAATACCAGTGTATTGAAGACAATTATGCCAGCATTTAGAAATTTATATCCTTTAGGCTTTTCCTACCTAATTGTAATCATAGTGTTACATTTGCTTTTTAAAAAGTCAAGGCTTGGTATACGCTTTTTTTCTGGTTGTTGCAGTCTTCATAGCCATTATTCTTAGTTGCCATTAGAGTGAGTACATTTTGTGTAACCATGTCCCTATTAGGCATTTAAGCTGTTCCACTTTTTCTTTTTTGTTTAAACAAAGCTGTGGTGAATCTATGTCAGTATACTGTGTATGACAAATATATGATATATACAGCATACTATATATGTCATTAAGAAGAACATTTTCATGGTTCCTGATCTGTTGCCAGACTGCTTTCTGAAAGGATTATTTCAATTTACAGCACTATAAACTGTGTATATTAAGAGGCAGCAGGACATGCTGCTGGAAGGGGCAGGTTTGGCAGCAGAGTGACTGGACTTAAATTCCATCCTGAGACCCAGCTGTAACCTTGAAGAAGTTACTTAATTGGCTAGTCTGTAAAATCATTATAATAATATTGGGTTGGCCAAAAAGTTTGTTAGTTTTTTTTTCCATATGATGGCTCTAGTAGTGCTTAGTTGTCTTTAAGTTCATTCGAAACAATTTTGTTAGATTGTATTGGGACAGGTGTCATATCTGTGTGCACGTAAAAAACTTATCGAAATCGGTGAAATTTTGTGTAGCCATTTTAATATTGAAGATGGAAGAAAATAAGCAACATTTTGGCATATTATGTTTTATTATTTCAAGAAAGGCAATAACACAACTGAAACACACAAAAAGATTTGTACAATGCTATGACTGATTGAATGTGTCAAAAGCAGTTTGTGAAGTTTTGCACGGGAGATTTCTCCCTGTACTACGCCCTATGATCACCGGGGTAGACCTGTGGAAGTTGTTAGCGATCAAATAGAAACATTGAGAACAATCAAGGTTCTACCATATGGGAGAAGCGCCCACATACTCAGAATTTTCAAATCAATAAAATTATTGGTGAAAATGAAAAATGTCTTTTATTTTGTGGAAAAAGCCATACTGACTTTTTGGCCAACCAACAGTACCTCCCTGATAGCGTGGTTGTGTGGAGTTACTCTCGGTGAAGAACTTCTGTGGCTGTGCTTGACACACAGTACAGGCTCAGTGTTAGCCGCTGTTGGTGGTGGTGGTAGTGGTGTGCCAGTTTGACCTCATTTTTCTGTTATCAGTGCACTTTGAAACATTGTTTTTATTTGGATTTTTACAAAAGAGAGAATTTTATTTGAACTAAGGTTAGACCAAAACAATGAATTTACATTGTTAAGTTCTTTATTTAAGGGTCAGTTATTTTAAGGCAGTTTCCAAAAATAAAATATGTATACCTTCTGTAAAAGTTATGATGGATATGTTTAATTATTGTCTTCCAGCCTTTGCCTAATACTAAAGCTTAGATTTGAGAACTGGAGGAAGGCTTCTAGATTTGAGCCCTGTTGAAGAACATGGTGCTATAGAATGACCAGAAGTTCTTCCAAGAGTTACTGGAACAAAATATTCTCTTTTTCCTGAGTTAATAATTAAGACCTATAAAAATGGTTTCAAGTATTCTGTAATTTAATGGAACAAAGTCCATTTTTCATGTGCTAGACTCTTGTGGGTTTTGATATAACATTGCCATCAAGAGTTTCTCTATGCTTTATTTAAGATGGAGAATGGTGTCGAGCAAGTCATATTATGCATCAATATTTGTTATGTCATATAGGATGTAGTACCTTTCCTTCGTTCATTCTGTGACAATGAGGATCTGATGTGCTGAAGCTGCCTTTAAGCACCAGGAGTTATTTTTCATGGGTGTTGCGATAAAGCTCTATTGCAGTGCAGCTGGAATAATTTATTAGCCATTCCCAAATGTGTATGTGAACTTTATTCAGTCATTTAGTACTAATGTGTTGATCACCTACTGTGAACTGAACACTGTTCTAGGCATTGAGGAATCCAAGGAGAATAAGACATGGCACTTAAGGAACTTAGAGTAAGGTGACCCTACTAACTGGTACGAGTATAATTATGAAAAGCTTCCCCTTTCACTTTCAAAAGTGTCTGGGTTTGGGCTGCAAACTGTAGGTCTCTTTAGCATCTGTAACATGACGTATTCGTGCTGTGAGAGGAGGAAGCACGATTACCTAAAAGGAGACTGGATTACCTCATTAACCCCTGAACTGGGGATTAGGAACGATTGCCTTGATAGTTAACGTCTGGTTTGAGTTTTTACCTTTAAAACTGATTGTTCTGTCGTTAACACAGTCCCTTAGTCTGGTGTAGAAACAAAGTATGACAGAGGTGAAAGGGGGGGTTTCTAGGTTAGCGTTTTTCAAACGTCCATTGCACATTAGGATCACCCTGCAAGGCTTTAAAAAAATATGGGGGGGGGGGCTGGCCTGATCCCCAGAGACTGTGATTTACTTGGCCTGGGGAGGGACCAGACATTGGTAATTTAAAAACACCTCCTCAAGTGATTCTAATGGGCTGCAGGGTTTAGAATTTTTCAACCAGGATAACCTTGTCATGTAAGAGACCAAATAACTGCTGAGGCCTAGATAGTTCACGTGAGCTGCCCAGGGTCACACAGCTAGACTGATGTCTAGTCTCAAACCCTTTCTGTTAGGGCAGCCAGCTTGCCTTCATCATTACCTAAATGCCACTGTTGTCACCCTTGTCACTGCATGATTCTCATTTTGGTACAGCCAGTGACCTGCATAGCTCTTGTTCTCTGTTGTTGATTAATTGAGCGCAACGTAAACTAAACGTTAAACTATTGCAAGAACTTTTTTCACTAAAAAAGGTGACTAAATTTAATTAACCATACTATTTAATTTTTCTTCTTGACTTCAAAATGTATCATTAGAGCATAAAAGTTCACATAATGCCAAGAATCCAGTATATTTCCAGGTGGCCCAGGGACTTGGAAGCTAGTATTAAGATGTTAGTATTAAATGGGCCAATTTCATGTTACTATATTCTTTCCCCCCTTTAGCTTTATTGAGGTATAACTGACATGTAAAATTGTATCAATTTAAAGTGAACAGCCTGATGATTTAATATAAGCATACACTGTGAGATGATTATCACCATCAAGTTAATTAACACATGCATCACCTCACATAGTTTTTTGTGTGTGTGAGAATGCTTAAGATCTACTCGTAGTAAATTTCAAGTGTATAAAACAGTATTAAAAACAGCCGTACCTTAGATCCTTAGAAATTGTTACTAATTACTTAGATTAAGAATAAAATAGAGAACAACAGATGTTGGGTTTATTTCATTTTGTTCTGATTTGCATTCAGACTGTGCGTATTTAATTGCGCAAACACTACTCTTTGTTGCTAGCTTCCCAGGGGTAAGCCCCATGGTCAGTGATGGCCCTTTATGTGCAGCTGCATGTGCCCAGAGGTACAAGACACATATTTATCTATTAAAGCTTGTGTATTGGTCTGTTAGAATTTTTACTTAAGTATAGAGTGTAGTTTTCAATGCAAGCATAACAATAGAAAGGAAACAGTTACTTGTTCTTGCATATTTCAAATAGTTGTGAGTTTATGATTAGACTCATAGTAAACTGTAAGGTCTTTTGTATTTAATCATTGAATTTCCATAGTAGTATATTTAGAGCCATATATTTTTGACTGAATTTGCAATTTTAATGTAATAATGGAGAGAAAAGATTTAAAAGTCTTTATTGAAGAAAAAAATAAAGGTCAGAACTTAATACAAATGAGAATACATAGTGATATTGTTAAAAAATAAACATGAGAAAGACCTACAAAACTGTGTTGGTCTGTTTGAAAAGGTATGTGAAAAAATATAGGTTTAGAATTAAGAAAATGTAGCTGTAACAGATCTTGAAGATTGTTACTAAGTCTTCATTTAACCCTGATTTGAGTATAGTGCTTCAGAAAATTATTACAGCTGCTTAGCATAAAAGTACATTTATAAAAATGTAGACTATAGTATACATAATATTAATATAAGTAGTTTCATGATATATTTGAATACAAGTGGTATCATTTCTTAACATGTTAATTTATATTGACATCAGTTCGTTGAGTTATTTTTAGCTTAGAATATAAGTTAATTAAGTTTAATAATACCTTTTTCTTCTTTGTGATATGTTAAAGAAGGAGTGAATTCCAATGATTGTGAAAACATGTCAAGAAAAAGGGAAATATCAGAAGAATTTGGAGCCAGTACTATGGATCTTCTGGTAGATATGCCCTTTGCTACTATAAATATTAAAGATGATTGTGGACGTAAGTACTTTATTAAATAAATATGTATTTAGAAACAATAGTAAATTTAGCAATATATGTATATACTTTTTCTTAATAAATTCACCCTAGATACTTGCCATGGTTTTGAGTTCGGGTTGTTAATTAATGGTTATCTGTTGGTATTCTGTTGTTAAACTATCAAAATAATATTAAGACATGTCCCACAAATTTGGGGCCAGATCATCCTGTAGTTTAGAAGGAACTTCAGCAATCAGTGGGGCAGCACATACTATAGTTTATGGCCTCCTTCGGTTATTCTGGAGCTGGTGCTAATTTCAGCAGCACCCGTTCATGTAACAGACATTTACTGGCCCTTTGATGTGAGCCAGGCACTTTGCTAGGCATTGGGAGGGTTACCAGTGAACAAGACCGACATTGTCCCTGCTCTCGTGGAGCTTAACAGACTAGTGTTGAGAACAGTTAAACTTTTAATAAATTATGCATTTATTAGACTGATTAGTCCTTCAGAGCTCTATCCACAGACTTTAGAGAACCAGTGCTTACTTGATTAAAATGCTGCTGGAACCACATAACTGTCTAAATCTGAATTTCCTGTCATTGTGAAAACAGTACTGTACATGATATTTGAGGCTACCACCACTGAAAATGTGACAGATTTGCCTATTGTCCAAGTTACTTGTGAATAGGAAAATGAGGAAAAGCACCAGTGTATTCCACACGTATTTATTGGCTATATATTCTGTGCCACCCACCATTTGCAGTCTTACCTAGAACCTTGCTATGAGTTAATATAATTTTATCTTGACTGAGGTCTATAACTGGAGATTCCATAAGGAATTATTTTGTTCAATGTATTCATCTTTGAGAAGAGAAAATGAGACTCAGAAAAGTTAATTAACTAAAACCACACAATTGAAAAGAACTGGTTAAGAAATCTGTGATTTCTGATTCATTAGTCATGTATTTGATGAACATTTATTGGATACCTGACAAATGCCAGGTACCGGTACCAGATATTGGGAAAATTGAAACACATAACAATGTTGAAATGCTTGACTGTCAAGAAACTCACAGCTTCAAGGAGGAGCCAGTACCTTAACAGCCCTGATCCCATCAGGTGAATGCCATACAAGATGCTGTGGGAATCCGTGGGGTGGGGACATGTGCGAAGAGGTGTATAAAACCCGGATATGGGGGTAAAGGGTGTCCTGGAAGGCTTCCCAGAGGTTTGGGAACAGTGGAGGAGGCCTGGCTGATAAGTATGAACTATCCAGGGTTCTTTTCTCTTTGCTAACCGTCTTGAACTTACCTGATCATCAGAATTTTCTGTGGAGTGATATAAAATTGTAGATTGCGCTTTTCCACCTCTGTCAGGTGGAACCTTTTTGTTTTATTTTTTAACATCCCGTGTGATTCTGATGCTCATACTATCTTCCAATACAAGAAACCTTGTTTTTATTTTGGGGAAAAGTTAGGAGGGATGCTTAAAATATATGAAATCTCTGGAATCTTATTAGTCAGTTTTTCCTATTCATGATATTAAGGGCAAAAGGAAGTATGAAGAGGTATTTGCTCAGTCAGGACATGGGTTTCTCATCTTTTCCTTTTTAGTTGGCCTGAGGAAAATAGTTTTTATGGTTTTCACAGCTGTTAGAGAAACCGTCATTTGAAAAATTAGTGTGCCTGTTAAGTACAAGATACCCTTTGGAAACGGGAGGCAAGAATAGCAGTGATTTAATCATGTTTTCCTCTTAATGTCCTACTTTTGAGCAAATAAAATGAATATATCTAAAAAAAATGCAGTCACTTCTTTCTGATTTCATTACTCTCTCGAGTTTGGATATAAAATGAAGAAGCAAGCTTCTGAATAATCATGTCTGGGTGCCATGGTGGGCATCGCCCATCCACTCTTCTTCCCTTTGATCTCTGTTGCAGTCACTGAATCACTCCCATCTGAGTGCTCTTCAGTAAGATGGGAAAAAGAGGTGAGACTTGTCCACTGTTCCGGCTAGCGGTACTTCTGACTTACACATATCTAATGTACACGAAACAAGCTTCTGCTTCTGCTGGAGGTTGAGAGTGATACCACCACGATCCCAGAAGGCAGCTGGTATTTCTGTAGCTACTGTCTTCTAATGCCTCCACTGGTAAGGAGAAACAGTGGCCAGGGGGACCAGAAAGAAGGGAAGGGATGTGTCCGTGGTTCTGCAGTCCATTTTTGCTCTCTGAGATACAGCTGCTGCTTCAGAGGATGGGTGTGGGGAAGATTGGCCAGTCCTTCACAGGAGTAGGGATCTTTCCCCTGCACTTTATGGTACGTTCCTTACCAAAGATGTGATCTTATCCATTAAGTTAGGGCCTTGCTCAGGTCACCCCACGGAAATCCATTTTTAGGCGTATAATGCTGTACCACTTTTTGACAGTTCAGACTCTGTGAGTTAAAAGTCTTTGTGGCTCCAAACCACCACGTGTAATGTTAACCTTTGTGGGAAGATCAATTTCAAATCCCAAGCTTCAGCTTACGCATAGTCAGTGTGGTATAATTAGAGAAACAGAAAACTTGTGTTTTAAGTTTTGGTTACTTCATTTTCTCCTTTGTGACCTTGGGCACTTAACTGTGTGAGCTGGGCTTCTTCAACCGTGAAACGTGGGTTGTTTCCTTTTGTTTACCTCACGTGGTGTTGCTGTGCTGATCAAAAGAGGTAATGTGTGGAAAGGCAATATTTTTAATTGCAAAATAATGTACAAACGCTACTTATTGAACCCTTGAAGCATATCCCTTAGTGACTTGGGGACAACTGTTCTCTCACTTTTACAATAGCATTTAGTAAAAAACAAAGGAACAAATAGTAAATTTCTTTGCAAACCAGAAACTACTAGACTTTTATAGAAATACACAAAATGAGGGATTTTTGTTGTTAACCCTTAAACCTTACGATATAGTCAGAGTGCTTGTGTCCAAAACGCAGAACAATTAGTCGGTAGCCTGAACGGATTTGGGGCTTTCTCTTACATTTAGTAACATGGAAATTTAATCAGTTGAATGGCTCCGTGGTAGACAACAACCTTAAAATTCTCAAGTAGCTGGTTGTTGCCTTTGGTTCTTTCAGTTTCCTTTGGTGGGCGGAAATTGTGAGTTAACTGCCAAGAAATTCTTGCTGATTGAAACCCTGGCAGAGTGATGGGGAAAGTAGTGCTAATAAGAAGAACACTGTGGGAAGGGGAACCCTTGCCAGTTTGGAAACTCCGCCCCAGATATCTGGTTCTGAGTGTGTCTTGGTTGCCAGCCATGCTGCCTTCCGTGTGGGTGCAGTACCACTGAGTGTCGTGCAGTCGGCTTGGCTGCAGTGAGACTACAGTTTTTGAGAAGAGACTGTTTTACTAGAATTATATGTTAGAGTATAAAGTGTACTAGAATATTGTTAGAATTAAATGTAAAATATATGATTTATTTTTATTAGCATATAAATATATATTAGAAATAAAATATTCAAATGCATATGCAAAAGAAATCTTTTAGAAATATTGAGGAAGCCATGCAACCTGAGCCACACCGCTGGCTCTATAGGTTGGACGTGTTCTGGGAGAAAATCCAGTGTTAGTGAGTTGTTGACCTGGACCTGGATGGGTCTGTTTTCTTTTCAGGGGGAAGTGTTACTGGTCAGTAGGTTCGAACCCCAGTAGACCACCCAGAAAATGGGGTTGCTGTTAGTCCTGCCCCTGAAAGGTGAATGGGAGTATGCAGGGAAGAGTCATTTACTGCTGACAGGAATAACTGAGTGTGCTTCCCATAAAGTATACATTTGTGGAGAGCTTTAGTTTATTTGATCTATTCTCTTCAGAGGATCACAGACTTTAACTGTCAAGCCATACTTAGTCAAGCTTCAAAATGAAATATTTGAGTGAGGGTTTTTTTTTTGTTTGTTTTTTAGCAACATGTCTTTCTTACATGTGGAATTCAGTTCTCATGTAGAAGTTATTACAGTCCTGCTCTTACCTAATAGAGAATTCTAACCTTGTAGTTATTGGAGATTTTGGAGATGTAGGAATTATTATTTTATTACTTATTTATTATTGAATACTATTAAGTTGTATTTTTAAAAATACTTTAACTCTTAAGTATTTTAAAATATCAGGAAACTTACCTTTACCTAGAAAAAAAATTCATATAGAAAATGCTGTATCAAATAAAAATTGAATCACTATCTCTGTTATAGTAAGTGATTATCCTGAATCAGTTTTTTTTAAAGATATTATTTATTTATTTTTGGGGATGGGAGGGAGAAAGAGAGGGAGAGAAACATCAGTGTGAGG
Source organism: Anoura caudifer (assembly GCA_004027475.1). Lineage (NCBI taxonomy): Eukaryota > Metazoa > Chordata > Mammalia > Chiroptera > Phyllostomidae > Anoura > Anoura caudifer. The sequence continues at coordinate 15,757 of PVKU01006950.1, forward strand.
TTGCCTCTTGTACACCCTCTACTTGGGGACCTGGCCCACAACCCAGGCATGTGCCCTAGACTGGGAATCCAATCGGCAACCCTTTGATTCGCAGGCTGGCACTCAGTGCACTGAGTCACACCAGCCAAGGCTGAATCAGTTTTTTAAAAGGATAAATTATGTTCTGTTTCCTCTCTGTAATTGATTGGGGAAGCACAGTCCAAATTTTGCTAAGAAAGGCTTAAGGCAAATATTCATCCCAGATAATACAAAGGGTTGGTATCTTTTTCCTTTTTTTTTTTAAATGAACAGGAAAACAAATACAAGTTAGAAAAGCTTAGTAGATATATTAATTCTCTTAACACTTAATCATCGAATGCCTGCTATGTACCAGCTGCTATTATTGGTGTTGGACAAAGGTATAGAAGATAAAATTCATTTAGTAGACAAATATATGGAGAGTTATTCAACTTCCTAAATATCAACAGACATATATTAAAATATGATAATAACCTACCAGATTGGCAATATCTTTGAAAAATAGTGATTTTAATGTCATATCAATGTTGCTCCTGACAATGTGCTGTTACAGCTGTTTTAGAATGGAGTTAGTTGAGATCTCTAGCAATGTTCGTACGTGAGAGCCACTCACAAGATTCCCAGTAAAAGGACATAGTCTTCCTTGTGGAGAAAAGTTTCATTCATAAATATGTGTGTCACAGTGTCTTTGAAATAGTAAAAATATTGGGAGAAAACACAGATGTACAAGATTATGGAATGGTTCAATAAGCTGTGCAAGTACCTTAAATTATATATCATGCAATTATATATTATGAAAACAATATTTCTAAAAAGTATGTTAAGTGAACATTTAATATATAGAATGCAAAGTGGAAAGGTGGGGGAAATATATGTGCTCTTTGTACTTTTTTATAATCATGTAAACACTTTGATTTGTCACCCAAGTTCATAGTGACTGTGTTAACATAGGAGGTTTATGAGCAAATGTTTTGTTCCTTTCTCTAGTCTTCAAATTTTATGAATGTTCTGGATTTTTTAATGAAATAATACAATTAAACATTTTGATTGTGGTTAAGAACTTGCTTGTAAAGATGTAAGCTTCATTGATTTAGTCAATGGAGAGTTGCATGAACTCATTCCTCTTTGATGTTGTCCTTAAGGTATTGCTAAGGGTGTTGAACTGTGGTGGTGAGGGCAGTGGAGTTCAACAGTCAAGGTTCAAAATTTGCTGCTACACTTTCTTATTGTGTATTTTGGTCAAGGGTCTAGGATCAATTTCATTATCTGCAAAATTGCCATAATAATTGTAGTTATTGGGTTTTTGGGAGGATTCAACTCATTAATATATGGAAAGTTCTTAGAATAGTATATGGTATGGAACTAGCTTCCATAAATTAAAAAAAAAAATTTGTCCTCACCTTAGAACATTTTTTTCAATTTTTTTTATAGAGAGAGGGGAGGTGGGTGCGGGGGGCAGATAGAGAAACATCAATGTGAGAGAGAAACATCATTTGGCTGCCTTCTCATGCATATTCTGACTGGGGATTGAACCTGCAACCTGGATATGTGCCCTGACTAGGAATTGAACCCGTGACCTAGAACCCATGACCGACAGGATGACATTCCCACCAACTGAGCCCCAGCAGCCAGGACTCTTGTATATATTTTTATTAATTTAGTCACACCAAAAGTTTTTGCCTAAATATATTTGCCAAACTACATATTTTTTTAAATTTTATTTTAATTGTTGTTCTTCTACAGTTTTCTGTCTTCTACTCCCATCTCAGCCCACTGCCCCAGCCCTCCCCAGCTCCCTCCCATTTCCACCCTGCCCCTAGCTTTTGTCCATGTTTCTTTCATACTTGTTGCTCTAATCCCTTCCCCTTTTCCCTGGATATTCCCATCCCTCTCCTCTCTTGTTTTCAATTTCAGTGTCTTTGGTTATATTATGCTTGTTTGTTTGTTCTGTTAATTAGGATCCTGTTAAAGGTGAGATCATATGGTATTCGTCTTTCACCTCTTGGCTTATTTCGCTTAGCATAATGCTCTCCAGTTCCATCCATGCTGTCGCGAAGGGTAGGAGCTCCTTCTTTCTTTCTGCTGCATAGAATTCCATTGTGTAAATGTACCATAGTTTCTTGATCCATTCATTTACTGATGGGCACCCAGGTTGCTTCCAACATTTGGCTATTGTAAATTGTGCTGCTATGAACATTGGGGTGCATAGGTTCTTTTGGATTGGCGTTTCAGGTTCTTAGGATATAATCCTAGCAGTGGAATTGCTGGGTCAAAAGGTAAACCCATTTTCAGTTTTCCTAGAAAATTCCATACTGCTTTCCATAGTGGCTGTACCAGTCTGCAGTCCCACCAACAGTGTACTAGGGTGCCCTTTTCTCCACAACCTCTCCAACACTTGTTGTTTGTTGCTTTGTTTATGATGGCCATTCTGACTGGTGTGAGGTGGTATCTCATTGTGGTTTTAATTTGCATCTCTCTGATAGCTAGCGATATGGAGCATCTTTTCATGTGTTTCTGGATCTTCTGTATGTCCTCCTTGGAGAAGTGTCTGTTCAAATCTTTTGCCCATTTTTTAATTGGGTTGCTTGTCTTCTTAGAGTGGAGTCATGTAAGTTCTTTATATATTTTGGAGATTAAACCCTTGTCTGAGGTATCATTGGAAAATATGTTTTCCCATATAGTTGGTTCTCTTTTTATTTTAATACTGTTTTCTTTAACCATGCAGAAGCTTTTTATTTTGATGAGATCCCATTTGTTTATTCTTTCCTTTATGTCCCTTGCTTTAGGGGACATATCTATAAAAATGTTGCTGCGTGAAATGTCTGAGATTTTCCTGCCTATGTTCTCCTCTAGGACTTTAATGGTGTCACGGCTTATATTTAAATCTTTTATCCACCTTGAGTTTATTTTTGTGTATGGTGTAAGTTGGTATTCAAGTTTCAGCCAAGACTTTTATATATATTTTTATTAATTTAGTCACACCAAAATTTTTTGCCTAAATATATTTGCCAAACTACATATTTTTAAAAAAATTACCCCTTGAACAGTATTTTATAAGAATATTGAGTACTTCCAGCACAATGGTAAATGCTGTATATTTTCTTACTTAATCCTCATGGAAACTCAATGAGGGGAGTAAAATTACTGTTTTTAGTGAATTGCCAAAGATTTTCAGCTAGTAAGAGGGAAGAATTCTATCAACTACAGAATGTAATATAATAATTCTCATAATTAGGGAGTTTTAAGAATGGTTACTTCAAAGACTTTGACTGCTGAAGTAATAACAAGAAAAAAAAAGAATATCAAAACAAAATGTAGTTTATTCTCAGCCTCTGGGGCTAAGAGCAAGTGAGAGAACAATTAACCACCAATAAAAGATGGACTACCTAATTAAATTAATTTCTTTCATAATTCATTCCCTTGTAGTTTTTTGAGGGAATAAGTAAAACTTTATGAAAAATTAGATAATTTATATAAAATGACATGTAGTGCTTTAGGTAAAAAGCAGACAAACAAAAAAAAACCAAATGCACGGATCACAGAGTTACAGCCTTTGTCACCAATACAAGACTCAATGGAGCGTATTAAATGGCTACTGAAGTCATTATAAAAATTAATAAGTATAATAAATTTATGAGATAGGTTTACAAGGTATATGCTACTCATAATATTTTTCTAAACAAGAAAGTTACTCTAAATAATGTAGTGAAAGACCAGGGCACATGGCCAAGCTTTCTGCATTTAGTTCCTGTGGTCACTAATCTTTAATGTTAAACTAGGTATTACACGAATACTTTGTTCATTATATTTTCATATGAACTAAATAAAAAGAGTAATAGCACATTAATTTTGGAACTTAGATTGTGATTTCAAAGTTATAAATAAAATGAAGTTCAGTAAGGAAAAAAGGGATTTTATATTCTGGCTATATAAATAAACTTTACAAATAAAAGACAGATGTGCAAATAGGAAAAAAGTGGTACTAGGTTTGGTAGGTAATGGATGGATATAAATCAGCGGGATGAGCTGAATTAAATATATTATATATATAAAAATTAGCAAGGTTAAATAAAACTATAGCAATAAATACTCATAGGATTTATCTCCTTTTTTACCCAGCTGTCATCAGACAATTTTAAGTTTTGCCCTGTCTGTGATGCCTACCAAAATAAAATTTAGATAATCCAGTTCAAAGGAAAATTAAATAGTTATTGGTAGGGTTAGAGAAAGCTAAGGAACTCAGAGAAACTTTGTACTACTTTATTTTTACCAAGAGGCTATGTTCTGAAATGGGGTTTTTACACTATGTCATTCTCATGATACCAGAATTGCTAGTATAACTAATAGTATTGCCTTCAGAGATTATGTTTTTTTCTTTCTCTGAATGTCTGCAAAATAGACTTATGAATGTTCAAAATGCAAAGATAGCTGCTACATACAGAACAGTTTAATTTTAAACAGATAAGGTATAAAACAATTTAAAATGCTGAAAGCTTCGGTAATCTTTTAAATATCATGTTATTAAGTCTGTTTCCCTACTCAGTATTGCTCATACTGAGTAAAACATAGCAAAAATAACTCTGTGTCTTATGTTCACAGTAAGAAATAAATACATTTTAATTCCTGCCCAATACACATGTATATGTAAAAAACATCAAATTCCATGAAGCAGTACTTAAGTTTACCATAAACAATGTGCTGTCTGTGGTAATTCTATTCCATTTTTCCATCCCATTCCAGTTTTTAAAAAATGCTTTTTATTATTCTTAAAGATGATTTCATAATCCACGAGTAGGTTGATACTTGCAGTTTTAACAAAGGAAAACCAGACTATAGGTTTAGGACTCTCTTTCTGCTATGTTAAGTTTGGTTGGGATACCATTCTTTATTTAATTTCACCACCAAATGTGCTAGATGGCACAGTCATTGACAGTTAGTACCTTTATCACAGATCACAGAAACTAGAACTAACATCAGTCCCTTCCCTGCTGGGCTGTGTCTCTGTGTTTAAATTTTGCTCTAGAAACTTTTAAGCATATTCAAAAGTAGAATATTATGATGAGCCTCATATATTCATTACTTCTTTCTCACTGGGTTATTTTGAAGTAAATTGCAGATACATATTTTTTTTCTGTAAAACTGTAGTGTACATCTTTAAAAGATACAGAATCTTAAAAAAAAAAAAAACCTATGTCCATTTTTACCACACTAGAAAATAACAGTAATTCCTTAATGTCATCAAATATCCAGTCAGTATTCACACTTCTCTGTTATAACTTCTAAAAATGATTAATAGAAAATTCATTTAAATAATAATACATATAGTTTTCATTGCCAGACTTTACATGAGATGTTAAATGTTCAGTCCAATTTTCCTTCCTGGACAAGTTTTTGTTTCCTGTCTCTGGCAGTTTTAAAAACATAATGCTGGTTTGGGGAGTGGCTCTGAAATTGGGATAGACATTGCTGGTGTCGTGTATGTCCAGCGCGTCAACACCGGATCTTCGATGGGCCTGTGGCAGCCGGGGTCATTGTACTGAGCAGATTCTCCCTTTTAAGCCAAGATCATATGGCCAACTGCTCGGCTTATGCCTTCTAGGTTTATGGAGTCTGTGCTCCTGGGTTGAGGGAAGGGGGCAAGACGGCCAGGCATAATGGCATGCACTCAGGGAGTGACATTTTGGGGACCTGGTACACAACTGCTCTGTCATAATTTTTTAAAAACTGGTTTGAATGAAGAACCAAAGTCTATATGTTATATTTTTGATTGATACATGTCTTTCATCTCTTTTCATCTGTTGATCTTATTTTTGGTGTATGTATGTGAGTGTGTGTGTTTATTGTTGAGGAAGTCATGTTGTGTGGAAGTATCCTATTATGGTCATTGAACATAATTCTCTGTTCTTTATGTTTCCAGTAAACTGGTAGTTATATTAGGAGGCTTGATTAAGTTTTGTAATATTGACAACAATGCCGCACATTGAAAGTGTTTTGAATTCCCCATTGTGTGACATCGGGAGACACAACTGTTTGGTGGTCTTGTCTTTTTGTGATGTCAGGATTGATCAGTGGCTTTCCATTGCTTCATCTGATGTGTTCATTATGAAAGTTCCCATCAGCTTTCCATCTAATGGATTATTCATCGATGAACTTTGGGTTGATCCATTCATTACTCTATCAAGTATTTCAAAATGGTGTTATTTTAACTCTATCCTTTTGCATTTATTAGCTGAAAATTTCTATAAGGGTAGACTTTACCTTAGTTAACTCCTTGATTTCCTCTATGACTCTTTGATCATAAGAAAAGACAGGATAAATGTGTGATTTTTTTTCTTCCTATTCATCATCAGATTTTTAGCATAACAGTTCTTTAGACTCAAAAACTGAACTACTAAGTTTTTGATTTTAAATTTTTGCTTATTATTCTGAACTGAGGGATTTAAACTTATTTGATATATTTTATATCATTGAAAACACTATTTTATCTGACACTCAAATTGTCCCATCTGTGGCCAACAGGGAGACTTTCAAATAGGCTCTAGAGACCTTCCGACATGGTCTTGGAAGTCTTTGAGTTTCCAGGCTCCTCTGGTATGTTTTGCGCCCTTTAGCTAGAATCAGCTACATCTCCAAGGATTGGCCAGACTTATAAGTTCTCAGATAAAGAAATGAAGTGACTTGATGGAAAGATGCTGTTGGAAGATTAGTTTGGGGGTCAGGGCCCTTTTCACTGTTCGGTGCTGCCTGTACAGGTCTGCAGCAGGCATGCCTGTTGTCCTGCCAGCGGCCTTTCCCTTTTCCTTCTGTAGATGACATTTTCCACATTGGCATAGGGTGACAGCTGCCATATACTCACTGTCCAAGCTTCCTGTGTCCTGATTTGGACAATGAGATATAAGGGGAAAGGTGTTGGGAACTTATTTAGAATTGGTTTGTAATTTTACTTTAGAAAATGGGTGTTTTACCTTTGAAATTTTTTCAATATTTAGTTTTTAAAAAAATTGTTATGACTGCTTTTCATATTCCAAATAGTCCGGATGATGAAAAACAATGGATAGTCTATAAATCATCTCAGTTTCTTTTTGAAGTCTCTTAAATGATCTTACCAGGTACAGATTTATCTCCTTAATTACACTTTGTTCTGGGGAATAATATTTAATAATTATAACAACTAATAATAATCTTATTTTGTACCAGGAAATAGTATAAGAGCTTTCATATATTAACTCACTTAATCCTCAAAATGATGCTATTATCATTACCCTCCAATTACAGGGTGGGAAACTGAGGGAAAGAGAGTTCATGTGATTTATGTAAGATCGTACTAACAAGTCAGGGAGCCCGGATTCCTACCTAGACACTCTGGTTCCAGACAATATTAAGATTGGTTTTCATTTTTGGAGTACCAGTTTACTAGGAGCAGATGGAGTTGGGCTAGAAATATATTTAGAAGTGGATTAATAATATATGCGGTCCTTCATTAGCGTATTTGTGGCCTGGGTTTAAAATTAGTATATTTAGTTTGTGTTACTCCAATCAGATATGGGACCTTTTCTTAGATATCTAGAGTTATAAGTAGCTCATCAACATATTGATTTGATTTTCCATGTTAAAAAATTGCGTGGGAAATAAAACCCAGTGGCATCATATGAGGCAATTTAGATCATGCTCATAATACAGATGAGAATGTTGCAGACTCTTTCTTAGCAATAGAATTTTTAAAGTTCTGACAAGCTCACATGTGTAAAAGAAGCTAATAATTTATATTTCAAATATGTTATCTGTTTAAGCACATTAATTTTTAAGCACATTAATCACTACGCATATTGTTGAGAAATGTATCATTTTAAAAAAAATTATATTTTATTAATTATGCTATTACAGTTGTCCCATTTCTCCCCCATCATTCCCCTCCACCCTGCACACCCCCTCCCACCCACATTCCCCCTCTTTAGTTCATGTCCACGTGCCATAAGTTCTTTAGCTTCTACTTTTCCCACACTATTCTTGCCCTCCCCCTGTCTATTTTCTACCCACCACCTATGCTACTTATTCTCTGTACCTTTTCCCCCTCTCTCCTCCTCCCACCCTCCTGTTGCTAACCCTCCATGTGATCTTCATTTCTGTGTTTCTGTTCCTGTTCTACTTGTTTGCTTAGTTTGCTTTTGTTTTAGGTGTGGTTGTTAATACCTGTGAGTTTGCTGTCTTTTTACTGTCCTATTTTTTATCTTCTTTTCCTTAGATAAGTCCCTTTAACATTTCATATAATAAGGGCTTGGTATGATGAACTCCTTGAACTTGACCTTATCTGAGAAGTGCTTTAATCTTCCCTTCCATTCTAAATGAAAGCTTTGCTGGATAGAGCAATCTTGGATGTAGGTCCTTGACTTTCATGACTTGGAATACTTCTTTCCAGCCTCTTCTTGCCTGTAAGGTTTCTTTTGAGAAATCCACTGACAGTCTGATGGGAACTACTTTGTAGGTCACTGTGCCCTTATCTCTTGCTGCTTCTAGAATTCTCTGCTTCATTTTAATCTTGGCTAATGTAATTATGATGTGCCTTGGTGTGTTCCTCCTTGGGCCCAACTTCTTTGGGACTCTCTGAGTTTCCTGGACTTCCTGGAAGTCTGTTTCCTTTGCAGAATGGGGAAGTTCTCCTTTATTATTTGTTCAAATAAGTTTTCCACTTGTTGCTCTTCTTTTTCCCCTTCTGGTACCCCTATAACTTGGATGTTGGGATGTTTAAAGATGTCCTGGAGGTTCCTAAGCCTCTCCTCATTTTTTTGAATTCTTGTTTCTTCCTTCTTTTCTGTTTGGTTGTTTCTTTCTTCCTTCTGGTCCACTCCATTAATTTGAGTCGCAGTTTTTCTCCCATCACTATTGGTTCCCTCTGCATTTTTATTCACTTCATTTTTTGTAGCCTTCATTTTTCATCTAATTTGCAACCAAAATCAACCAATTCTGTGAGCTTCCTAATCACCAGAGCTTTGAACTGTGCATCTGATAGGTTGGCTACCAGTGCCGTGTGCCTTGCTTGGTCTGCTTGTTGCCTCCACGCACTCAGTAACCACCGCCTGTGTGCCTGGGGTGTGCCAACTGCCGCCTGTGCACCTGGAACCACTAGCCACTGCTTTTTCCTGTCACGACCCCTCTCCATTGGCTGCTGACTCAGCCCCTCTTACTGGCCTGGGTGAATCATTGTTGGACCTCTGTACAATTTAATTTTCTATCTGTTCTGGTTGGGTTTTTTTTGGTTCTATATTTTTGTTGTCTTTAATCTTGGTTGTGAGAGAAGGCACAGTGTGTCCACCTATGCCTCCATCTTGGCCGGAAGTCTTGAGAAATGTATCATTTTAACCACATTGGTTGTTGAGCAATGTAGTAGTGAAATGGATATACACACATGCCAGGATATTTGTCTCAATTTACAATGACGCAGTTGGACTTGTTACCCACGTCACCTGCTCTTATTTACCCCATCTTTATGTCTCACAAATATATGTTAGTCCTAGAAAGAAAGCGTATCTATTTCTACCACCCCTTAGTTTAAAAATTTTAAATATACTCCATTTTTCTTAGAAGTTAGCATTAAAATACTATTTGTGACCTTCACTTAAAATTGTTTGCTATTATTTCAAAGAATAACAGTACGGACAATTACTTCTCTTTGGTTTTGTGTATAATAATAACTACTTAGGCAGAATTGAAATAGAGAAGTAGTTTGATCAAATAGAAAGTATACTACAAGAGTTGAGGTTTAGATATCAGACTTCGCTCTGTGGTGCTGAGCAGTTTTTAAAAGGTTTTCTGCTCTTCTGTTTCATCACATATAAAATAAGAGGCCCAGTAAGGTCTGGGTTGTGCAGGCACACAGGCATTACACTGTCTGCTCAGCCCCTTCTCAAGGAATTGGGTGCAGGTGGTCACTGTGGTCGATTAGAATTGATCCAGAGATGAAACCAACCTATGGCATTAAATGTAAGGTAAGTTGGTTCCTCCCTTCCACCCCTTTCCAAAATCATACCTGAGAAAATCTATTTGTATTTTTACAAAGTCTCTATGAGGCATTCTATTTTGAAACAGTAAACTGCTGTTCAAGAAGACACAGCCTGAAAACTCAATTAATGGTAGGTTTGTATGCATATGGATATCCCCTGACAGATTCTGTAGGAAAGGAGACAGTTTCGCACTGATTTGGGGCATAGTTTTATAATTGTAATTGTTAGGTATTGTAAATGAGTCTTCTGAAGATGACTTTAAAAGGAAGTACGCTAAGTGCTTATCAAATTACCTGTGTTGAAGGACAAGTTTTATTTTTTTTTTAATTACCCATTTGTTGCCAACTGCTACTTTTGTAAAAAAAAAAAAAAGCTTTAAATTAGAAAAATGCTTTACAAATGACCAACACAGTAGGAACCAAAATTCAATAGACAAAATTACTTGGCCTAATTGCTGTGAAAGTTTCTAAAACAGTCTTAATTTTTACAAGAAATACTTTGTAGTGTGATATTGGCCACAAAGCAAACCTTGAGTGGCATTGCTGCAAGTGGTAATATTGCAGGGGTCACAAATATACATGTACAGGATGGATGAAAAAATAATGTTTCCTACTCATGAAAATTGTGGCATGGGGGTGAGAATGGTTGTTGGTCATGCATTAGGTCAGAATTTAGTAACACTGGCTATCAGCTTTGTAGGAGTGTTACTGGAACACAGCTGTGCACATTCATCTGTGTTTTGTCTACAACAGACTTGGGTAATTGTGACTGAGAGTGTGTGATATGTAAAGCCTAAAATATTTACTGTGAGGTCCTTTATGGAAGAGTTTGCCAACTCCTGCTTTAGATCAGAAAATGACAATTATGAATGATTGCTACTTATATAGTGCTTATTTCTTTTTTTTGACCATATTATCTTGTTTTAATGCATTGGATATATTATCATTTTACTTCTTTCTTCTAGTCACTGATGGACCTCAGATAGATTTGGAGAAAGGTGAAGAAAATAAATGGATCAGTAAAGATCAAATAAAGAAGAGGAAAAAAAAGCACAAAGACTATCAACCCAACTATTTCCTATCCATTCCGATCACCAACAAAGAGGTGCTATTTAAAAAAAAACACAACTGTTTTTACTATAAAGTTTTAAATTATTTAAATTTTATTATTTTTTATTCTTTTTAAAAATTATATTTAAAGTACACTAAATACTTAACTTGTAAGCCCATCTGCTCTCAGCTTTTAAGAGTCTTTGTTGGCATTTTAACTGGGCCATACAGGGAATATTCCTACTTAAATGGAATATATTTTAAAAATAATTTTGAAAAATATTATTTCAACAACCATATTTAGACAATTTTGCAAAAACCATTTGAAAAAGTGTTGCCAGATGGCATGTTAAATTCCTTTCTAAGCATTTGTTCACCGTAACAGGCAACTTTCAGAAGCTGAGAGCAGAGACAAGGTAGTAAAAGAGGATTCTGAAATCTTTGCTGGGAGGGTAAACTAGGATTTCTTGATGCTTAGTCCTGTTTATAGTAATGATGATTACAACATAGTTTCTTTAAAAATTACTCATTGTCGTGTCAACCTAGTATTACATGACAGACTTGGTAGAAATCTGAAAAATTAATGATATGAATAGGAAATTAGATCAGTTGATTAGCTCACACTAGGAAACCCTTATGTGTGGCTGAGAAAGAAAACTACAGTATCTGCTTGAAGTTGCTACAGCAGGGAGGAAGGAAATGAGATGCCTTACAAGAGAATGCCTCACTTGGAAGACTGACTGCTTTTATATCTTGGTCCAATTTAAGAGCCAAATATGAATTTCTGTTTGATTGTGGGTTATAATTTCTTTTACTAGGCCCATTTTCAGTTTGCTTCTCCCCTTATTTAACTAAAATATTTCTAGGGCGTGCTAATGAATTTTTAAAAAATCAAACAAAATTGAAGTAAAGAAGTACCAAAAGAAAAAAATTCTGTTGAGGCATTTTAGGAAATATCTAGTCTATAAGGTAAGGTTTAGCCAGGGAGAGAAGACAAATAAAAAGAGATATTATATATTCCTAACAATACAAGATTTTAGAATCACATTCTGATTTTACTGGTACATACTAGTGGGTTAACATTTCGATAATTCTTGAAAGTGTTTAGTTTAATGTAACCAACAAATATATATTACTTTGAAATAGTTGTGAGTTATTTGGAAAGGTTTCTTTGAAATAAAGGCTCGCATGTGCACATGGGGATTGGAGAGAGCAGGAAGTCAAAGGTGGTGCTACTTAGCCCAGCAGTCAGAAGCCAGGTCCTACAGACACTGAATATGAAATAGGAGAAGTGACCTCCCCAAGGACATGTGGCTGATGGCTGGAAGAGACTCCGATTTCCTTATTTTGATTTGTTGCTTAAAGAGTGTTCCACTACAGAGTCAGTCAGCATAGAAGTTGTTAAAACTTCCATACGTTGCTTTCATTAGGCCCTTCATCTTCCCTTTCTCTTCACCCCTTCACTGTTGGCTTTCCTCATCGTGATCTGAATAGCAGCTCCGCATCCCCCTTCATGCCTGTTCCAAGGTGACGGACAAGAAGGAGGATGGGAGACCTGTCTGCAAGTCTTAGTTCTCACGAAACAGCCTTTGTTTTTGCTTCCCAGCTTCTGGGATGTTGTGTAGAAAGTGGCAAGAGTACAAGTTTGGAGTCTGACAAACCTTGTTCGAATACCAGCTGGGTCACAAACTCTGCTGTGGATGTAGGTCAGATTACTGAATTTCTGTAGTTTGTTTCTTCAGGTGTGAAATGGAGGTGGTAATGATTATTTTCTAAACCCAAATCTGGACATGTTGCCTCCTTGCCTTATATTTCAGTCTTTTCCCATTGACTTTAGGATAAAGACAAAGTCTGTCATATTCTGTAACATTCTGCATTTTCTGACTTCCCCATACAGCCTTCTTCCTTCTGCTGGAGGCCCCTCTGGCCTTCCTTGAACTTGCCAAGTTCCCACTGCCCCAGGGAAAGCCTTCTCTGGCTGGGCATTTTCTTTCCTCTCTTGGTTTTACTAATGCCAAAATCTCAGCTCAAGCCTCTGGGCTATGACCACCCTGACTAGGTCAATCTTCCCTTCCCCCCAAAAGATTTTCATAGCTTTCCTTTTGTCATTTGTCATCCTTGCAATTTGACACTTGTTAGTTTTCCTCACAGAGATTTTCAGCTCATTCTCAGGACCTAGAACAGTGGTTGGCCAGGAGGAAACAAAAGATAATGTCATTTCAGGGCCAAAAGATGTGTTTTTGGCACACTAAGTTATGACCAGAACATTACAAATAGTAAATACAATGTTATAAATGTTGGTTTTATAATACAGGTTCAACAGTAGTTTGTCTTCAAGGGGCTAGGGTAACTTGTAATAGTGGGGAATACAGTTTTCAAGTGACCTTGAAACCAAATAATTCAATGTTTCCCTCTCAAGAGACTTATTTGTAGGTAACAGGAAGCTTAAGTATAAACATGGGGTTAAAAAGTAAGAATGGGACCTCAGGAGATACATTCTTATATCTTTTGTCTGAGCATCTTTTTTGTTTGTTTGTTTTCAAGTATCTAATGTTAATTTTCTTTTTAAGCTACTTACTGGAGCTTTTGTGGCAAGGCCTGGGAAAAGCAGCAGCGTTTAGAACATGGTTTCAATAGGAGACTGTATGCCAGACTCCAATTAAGTGACCTGCAAACGGGCTTTTAGAAGCCAGCACATTCACAATGAGCTGCTCTACTTTTGGCCTCCACTTGGCATCTAGTTTTAAAGAAAAAAGTTTTCAGACTTACATGGATCTTAGATTTTTAAACATGTTCTTAGATGTTTCAAATTCTTTATTAATGGAGGATCATGATTTCATATTTAAAAAAATGGAACTGGAAAATCATTTGGACTGTCTGCATAAAAATATCCTAATTTCAAGTATATGAAAGTATATGTTTCTCCATTACCTGCAGTCACACATTAATTTAAATATCAAAATAAAGAAGAAAATTTAATGGAGTTATAATAAATCTTCAGTGTTTTATAACTGACTAGATTTTATATGCTCTCTTATGAGAAGTAATAATATAAGGTAAATAAACATTAAAAAGGGTAAAGGAACAATCAGAAGCTGTTTGAAGAAATTAGGAGTATATTAATTTTTTTTGTAAGAAATTTTTATACTAATGGAAAAATATTATTTTCTTTAGAGATTTTAACAGGCATTTGTTACATTTAAGTCTGTATTTCATCATTTGAAATGTGAAAATTGCTGGTCTTAGGAAAATGTGAAAGTAGATTTGTGTGTTCAGTTTCTTTCTGGGAAATGTAATTGTGAAAGTATTTAACATCATGTATGTTAAGCACTTGGTAGATATAGAAAATTCTCCTATTTTAGAATAATGTTTTCCTTTTCTTCAGTTATGACTATATCATCCCATTTTTAAGTTCTTTTCATGGTTGTAGACAAGCAAGAAAAATGAGAGTATTCAGCTTTGAAGACAAGTTAGGTGGAGACATGTCGAAAGTTGAGGTCAAAGACATTGGCTGTGTGGTAGAACATGCACACACTCCCTCACGCACACTAACTTTAAGGTATTTTCTTTGAACTCATATATGCTTTGACTCAATTAGAAAGCTGTAAAGATACAAAAATGGATTTTCTCATTGCATTGTTTTCATGCATGTGGAATGTGGCTTAGTGGTGAGGTATAGCAGATGGATATCTGATTTATCCTCTAAACACCAAGAAATTACTCAGTGAATGAAATATTTAAGAATTTAATAAAACTTTTAAAAAAATTATATTTTATTGTGTGCTATTACAGTTGTCCTGATTTTTTCCCTTTTGTCTCCCTCTACCCAGCATCCCCCACTCCCTCAGGCAGCTCCCCCACCATGTCCATGGGTTGTATGTGTAAGTTCTTTGGCTGCTCCATTTCCTACACTGTACTTTACATCCCCAGGGCTATTCTGTAATTCCTTACTTGTACTTCTTAATCCCATCACCTCGTCCCACATTCCCAACACCCCCCACCCATCTGGCAACCATCACAATGCCCTCCATATCCATGATTCTATCTCTGTTCTTCTTGTTCGCATAGTTTGTTTTTTAGATTCAGTTGTTGATAGATTTGTATTTTTCACCATTTTATTGTTCATAGCTGTGATCTTCTTTTATTTAAATAAGGCCCTTTAACATTTCATGTAATAATGGTTTGGTGATAATGAACTCCTTTAGTTTTTCCTTGTCTGGGGAACTCTTTACCTGCCCTTCAATTCTAAATGGTATCTTTGTTGGGTAGAGTAATCTTACTTGTAGGTACCTGCTTTTCATGACTTTGAATATTTCTTGCCAATCTCTTCTAGCCTGCAAAGTTTGTTTTGAGAAATCAGCTGATGGTCTTATGGGAACTCCCCTTAGGTAACTAACTCCGTTTCTCTTGTTGCTTTTAAGATTCTTTCTTTATCTTTAACCTTTGGCATTTTAATTATGATGTGTCTTGGAGTAGGCCTCTTTGCATCTTTCTTGTTTGGGACTCTTTCCACTTCCTGGACTTGCATGTCTATTTCCTTTACCAAATCAGGGAAGTTTTCTTTCATAAATTTTTCAAATAGATTTCCAGTTTTTTGCTCTTTTCTCTTCTCCTTCTATCACTCCTATGATGCAAGTGTTGGAATGCTTGAAGTTGTTCCAGAGACTATGTATACTATCCTCTTTTTTTTTGGGAGGGGGTTCTTTTTTTTTTCTTGTTGTTCTGATTGGCTGTTTTTTTCTTCCTTATATTTTGTATCATTGATTTGATTCTCAGCTTCATCCACTCTACTGTTGTTTCCCTGTAAATTGTTCTTCATTTCAATTAGTGTATTCTTTGTTCTGACTGGGTGTTTTTTATGCTGTTAATATATCCTTGAGCATCCTTATAACCAGTGTTTTGAACTCTGCATCTGATAGATTGCTTGTTTCCATTGTGTTTAGTTCTTTTTCTGGAGTTTTGATCTGTTCTTTCATTTGGGCCATGTTTCTTTGTCTCCTTGCTTTGGCAGCCTCCCTGTGTTTGTTTCCATGTATTATGAAGAGTTGCTTTGACTCAGCGTCTTGGTAGTGTGGCCTATTGTAGTAGGTGTCCTGTAGGGTCCAGTGGCACAGCCTCTCCTATCCCCAAGCTGGGTACTCAAGGTATACCTTTGCATGGGCTGAGTATACCTTCCTTTTGTAGTTGAACCTTGATTGTTGTTCCCAGGTTAATGGGGGGATTTACCCAGGCCAGTCTGCTGCAAGGATTGACTGTGACCTCTGACAGACAACCTCCATCCTCTGTGGAGGATCAGCTGTGGCGGGGGCAGCATGGTGGTGCTCCGATGTGGTCTGTAGATGTCCACTGGGTGTGAAGGCTGAGTGGTTTCCTGGGTGATGCAAGCCAAGGTCAACCCCTGCTTGTGTTTTTGCCTGAGGCTACCCTGCCTGAGCTTTAAAGCAATCTGAGATGGCTGCTACTGGTGGTAGGCTTGGAGATTCCCAGGAGAAGCTGTGAATCTAGGCTGGCTGCTGCTTGTTTGATACGATTTAGGAAGTTGTGAAGCATGGATCAAGACTAGCCATTCATATGGAACAACAGCTTGGGTGGGTTGAAAGTTGGGTGGATTTGTAAGTTGGGTGGGGCAGATTCTCTGGAGATGAGTCAAACAGTGTTAGCCAGGTTGATGGAGTCTCAGATTTGGCACCAGCTTGCTGGCTCTGTGTGTAGCGGGAGGGTTTAGAAAAGGGACTTTGGCCTCTGCTCACGTTGATGCCAGACTTCAGTTTCTGTCTGTATACCACTGGTGCCTTTCAAACTGCCACCCTGGTGCAGGAACTCAGAGGGAGTAAGTCTGAGTAGGTGAGTCCGTGTGTGGGTTCTTCAAGAGGAACTGCTTGGGGCTCCAGAAGTCTCTTCCACTGTCTTGATCCCCGCTGGTTTTTGCAGCAAGAAGTTACAGGGACTTATCTTCCTGGCACTGGGACCCTGGGCTGGGCGGCCTGATGTGGGTCTGGGACTCCTTACTCTGAGGTATTCCTCCTGAATTTATATGCACCGCATGTGGGTGAGGGACCAGCAGTTTTTGCATCTGCAGCTCTCCTACCTGTCTAGATGGATGTGGTTTATTTAATTCCATAGTTGTTAGAGTTCCATTTAACTCAATTGTTGATGGTTCTGAGTGACTGCTGTTCTATATTTTAGCTGTGATTTTGATACAGTGGTACAAAGAGGTGAGCCGTGTCTGTCTTTGCCGCCATCTTGACCAGAAGTGAAGTTAATAAAGCTTTTCATTTTAAAAAGTTTCTTTCAATGTCATATTTTAATATGACTTTATAGTATTAGTCATTGTGCAATACTGCCAATGGCTGTGGGTTATGGTGAGAGATAAGCTTTAATGGATTTATAGCATTTTAAACAGTAGCTATAAAAATTAGTTTCCCTTGGCCTTTAATGACATTGGTACTTTTTTAATGGCATACAGACAAGACTCTGAAGTATTTTTTCTTTTTATCTCTTAAGAATGCAATTAGGAATAAAATGTTTCAAAAAATGTTAAGATGATATCAAGGAATACATAAATTAATCTGGTCCATCAAAGAATAATTAGACATATATTACTTGATTAGGTTAATGTTATAATTTTCATAGTTTTGAGGTTAATCTTGCATTATAATCTTGCGTGACTTCAGAGAAATCATCTTCAAAGTGTTGTACATTTTTTAATTAGCAACTTTACAAGCTACTGGATAATTCAAAGATATGAATGGTCTAAAACTGTTTTACCATGTGTAGGACATTGCACTAAAATGCATGTTGCATATGCATATAAATGGAATTCTTTGAGTGTTATCCTGAATTTACATATAATTATTATTTGAACTTAGAATGAAAATTAATGTTTTGAAACTAAGAAAATGCAAATACTGTACCCACGAGATACAAGTAGCAAAGTTTCAGTTATTACAACCAAAATGTGACCAGACATTGCCAAATAAATATCCTCTGGGAGGCAAAATTGCCCAGGGTAGAGAACCACTGTTGCATACCTTATGTTAGGCAAATGGCATAGCTTACCATGTAGCTTGTCTACTGTGATCTTTAACACACCTTTATAGGTTTGGCAGTGCACATTTTCTTATTCCTGTTTGGCAGTGGGAGAAACCAATACTCAGTGAGACAGGGTGACTTGGACGGGGTCACACCTGTGGCAGACACGGAGTTCAAATTGAGGATTTCTGAGGCAGGGCCAGCAGCCTCCATTCATTGAATAGCAGCATCACTCTATTATATAACATTCTCATCCTCAGCCACTTTTTCATTACAGTTGAACCAGAATTACCATCGGTACCAGCTAAGGTTAGCAGATGTAATTATATTGTCTTGAGGTCTGATGTCTTTGAGAACCTATTTAGGCCCTTTCTATATGAACCTGGACCTTCTTGAGCTGCTTCATTATTCCCAAAAGCAAATTTCAGCACTTCATTGCACCAGGGAAAAAACTCTTAAATTTAAATTTAAAATTTAATATAGACTTACACTACAGCCTTTTTTTTTTTTTTTTTGAGGACAGTGTATTATTCCATTACACAGTATCCAGTAAGATTTCCTGAAAAAAATCTCCTTTAGATGTCTTTTCCCCCTTGGTGTTACATTTCTTAAGTCAGCATCCACATCTCTGACCCTTTCCTTGCCTCGGTGAATACGAATTCCTCGTAACTCTTACTCCATTGCTCTTTAGCTACATCTCTTCCTCCTCACCCTTCCCGATTCTTTGCTTCTAGGTGCCTCCCTCATCTCTTCTCATATACTGCAGTTTATTCTTGTCTCAAGTTCCTTTACTGTTCAGGGTGTATGATCTTAAAGGGATTTTTTAATCTTCTGTGTTTCAACTTTTTAGCTAGAAATAATACCAATGTCTGCCTCTTAGGATCAAAGAGAGGCTTAGGTGAATTAAGATATGTAAAAAGTTTACTGTAGTGCCTAGAACCAAGTGGCTACACAATAATGGTTACTTACTGCTGTCATTAGTTAAATATTGTTTTTATTATTATTAGCAGGCACTGTGGTAAGATGGTGAGCTAGAAGATTTAGATATTGTCCTTCAGGAGTTTATAATTTAGTTTTATCAAAATAGAGTAGAGGGTGTAGTTCAGTGGATTGAGCATGGGCTGCGAACCAAAGGGTTGCCAGTTCGATTCCCAGTCAGGGCCCATGCCTGGGTTGCAGGCCAGGTCCCCAGCGGGGGCTGTGTGAGAGGTAACCACACATTGATGTCTCTCTCTTTCTCCCTCCCTTCCCCTCTCTCTAAAAATAAATAAATTTAAAAAAATCTTAAAAAAAAATAGAGTGGAGGAAACTGTGGATCTGTAAGATCTTTGTGTACTGTTATGTTACGAGCATTTTATATTTACCAGGCCATCAGTATTCTTGGGTGGCATAGAAGTGACATCTTGCATAGGAAAATATTATGTTCAGTGTTAGTGTGTAAATTCCTCCCAGGAAAATGCTGTTTCCTGTGTCACTGTCGTCCAGATTACAAGGAATAGAGAAACACTGAGGCTCTTTTACGTGATGTAGATTTATTGTAAAGACACATGAGCAGTCAGGTCCCAGGAGAGCGTCCCATGATTCGCCCAGTCCCTTTCCTCAGAAAATGGGAGCATTGTTCAGGACAAAACAGCTGCTCTAGTCTCAGAACAGTCTGCTGTGCTCATGATTCAGCTTTTTCTTATCTCTCTGTCTTTTTACCGACTCTGCTTCTATCACCAGGCCCTCCCTCCCCTTCTCCTTTCTCTCTGACAAACTCTGCTGCCTCGGGGCTCCTCTGCGCTCCCTTCTCTCAGGTAGGGCCCAAGTTACTATTTCATATTTGAACTATTTTCCAGGACATTCACATTTAGAAGCTGGTTAGAACTGGATGTAACTGGACCCGAGGGGGGAAGAGGCATCATTCTTCTTGCTTCCAAGTAGATAGTGAGAGGGGAGGCTGATAAGGGACCTGGGAGTTCCCCTGGATGCAAATGGTGACGGCTTTTCTAACACACATATTTGTACTTCTTTGCTACTCTTTCTCCTCACATGTCTGGAAAAATGACAGTAGTCATTCTAGTTGAAATTATTGCTGTTTTAAAAAAATCTTAAATAAGGCCATGAAGGATGAATTCTTAGACACATTCATTAGGGGAAAAATAAATATGACTTTCAACAGAAACGGACTGTTGTCTGATGGTTTGATCTTTCTATGCAAGAATAAAACTTTTTTTTAGGAAAGATCATAATTATAGTAAGTCACACTGTACATTCAAGGACAAGTTTCTGAAGAAATGCACGGCCATTGAAAGTTTTTCTGCTCAACCAGTGACCCAGTCTGTAAAATAAGGGTGTTAGGCTCCATGTTCTTAAGATGGACAAGCACTGCCTGGTTTTTAAAACTTACACATGCTATTAAGCTTTCCAAGCCATCTATTAGGATGTTTGAGAACAAGTAGACAATTAAATATTATTTAGTTGAAGAATTTTGCCATTTCTAATTTTGGTTTGTTGCTTAATTTTCTTTTTGATTTACATTTTGTCATAAGGAAATTTTGCTTACTTAATCTCTATTTTGTGTGTATGTGTGAGGATTAGATTACAAGAGGAATTAAGATCCTGCAAAATGCAATAATCCAACAAGATAAGCGGCTGGCCAAGGCAATGACCGGTCATGGCTCCTTTCACATTACCCTGCTGGTGATGCAGCTGTTAAATGAAGATGAAGTAAACATGTGAGTAATGTGTCTTTCTTGAATGTTGTTTTCAAAGTATTACTTCGATATGAATACACATAGCAGAACCCAAAAGGCACTTAAATTCTACAGAAGTATTCTTTATTATATTAATTTATTCCAATTATTAGTCAGTGTACAGAATTAGCTGTGTAAATGCTCTTTCTAATCTAGACTTTTAAGCTCTGTTTTTCTTATCAGATGGTAGCCCTTGATTATGCAGGTTTTTTGCCCATGTTAATTATGCAGGCACTTTGGAGTCTGACCATTTAGGTTGGGATTCTAGGTAAAGACTCTGGAATACTCCATGGCATAATCATCTCCTAATAGGTGCCTGATTTTGGAAAAAATTATTTTCTTTTTACCTAAATAGAGAAAATAACAGGACTAATACATGTAAGAGTTCTCAGTATAGGGCCTGGCACATAGTAGACACTCAATATTATTATGTATTAGAACGGTTGTTCAGCTAGGTCAGTGTAGAATTTCAGCTTTAACTCACTCATTCTTAGAATCCCTGTGCTTTCCCCACTCCCAATACCAGACTGTGCCACAAAAGTTTTGACTGTTGCTTTCCAACCTGGAGTGGAGAAACCTTGCTCTCTCCCCGGGATTCCCTGAGATACTCTGTATACATGAGATCACCCCTTTGCTGTTACCTCCTATATAGCCCTCTGGAATTAGCTCAAGTTTAAGGAATTGAACCTGCAACCTTTCGGTGCATGGGATGATACTCCAACCAACTGAGCCACCCAGCCAGGGCATCATTGTGATTCTAGTAGTTATGTCTTTTAAACAGTAGAACCTCATGTCTTTAGAGATCGGTCTTCTGATGTACCCCAACCTGCTCTACCCAAGAGCAAGTCTTGAGCACCCTGCAATGGCAGAGAGGACTAGAAGATTTTACTTGGCTTACTTTAACTGTTCATTTTGCCAGTCAGAAGAAAAACAAAAAACAAAACTCTAATGGTCTTAAAATAAAAGAGGCCAAAGAAGCTGTGGCATAGATGAAAGCCCTAAGGAAAAAGAGAACTTGCCCCGTGTGTGTTAGAAGTGTGTGAGCCAGCGTTCTCCAGAGACAGAACTGATCAGATGTACATCTATGTGGATATCTAGATATTTTGACATCTCTCTCTACCTACCTCTATCTGTTTATTATTATCTATTTCTATCTGTATATCTATATCTATATTTACTTTAAGGAATTAGCTCCTGTAATTGTGAGGGCTGGCAAGTCCAGAATCTGTAGGGCAGTCTGGCTGGCAGAGACCCGGGAAGAGTTGATGTTGCAGACTCAGGTTCAGCCGAGTCTAGAGGCTGAATTCCCTCTTCCTTGGAGGATGGCTGTCCTGTCTAAATTTCAGATACAGTCTTTGGGTCTGACCTCCGGTTTCAGAGGTCTGTTTCCTGTATGTGTATACTTTTTACTCATTTCACCACACAGAAGTCTTTTCATAAACCACTCTTGAAAAGATACTCTATTTAAAAGAATTTGAAAGTTAGTGATACTTACCATAGATCTCTGACTCCTTCTTACTTTGTGATTGATGACATCTCTGTAGGACAAATGTATTGATTCATGCAACTAGAGAACTAAACTGGGCTAAGTTTAGATCATCTATATTTCTTTAAAGAAAAATGGGATATAGACTTCTCTGTCTCTGAAGAGCCCTGACCTCTAGATGGCTTGCTTTAGCACATAGTTACATTTAAAATGAGTATCTTGAATTCCTCTGATTTATGATATAGGAGCTGGAAGTGGCTGTTCTGTTGTTAGATGCTTTAACTCAGAGCACGCAGTGAAGGCCAGCATTGCAGTAGAAATGTGTGCATTGTATCTTTTTGGATGAACATAAATACAGTTATGAAAGATTGGATTTAGGATGGGAATTTGGAGATATAATGAGAAATGTTGACATTTCCAGAGCTATTTTAAATATTGTATGTTCTGTTATGACAGAAATGAGTCTCACTGTGGAAGCTATGGATGATCATCAGTTAAAAACTTTATGTGAAAACTAATTTATAGATATGAAATAGCTAGAAAAATACCTAAATTTTATATACATTTAACATGTAATTATTGTTGATGAAATCACTGATCAAGATAATTTTATTGGTGACTCACTCTAAAGGTATTTGTTTTAAAGCCCTCTCCATAAACTAAGAATGTACTTATTTCTTTTTTGAGTAATTGCTGCCCTCTAGTGAGATTTTAATTTTTTTCTCATAATAGAGTAGCTATACCAAAATCTTTTTTAAGACAGAAATAACTGATCCTAATGTATAAACTATTTTAGATCTAATAATATCTAATTAATATAGTAAATGTTTGACTTTGTAAGGAAAAAACAAGAACTTGAAATAGAATAGACCTATAATGACATAAGTGAAGCACATATAACAAACACATAGTTGCATCTGGCAAATATAAACTTACATATTTTGTTGAATCCAAGTACAGTAAATTATTTTATTATGGAGACATATTTTAGGAGATAATTTGTATTAAGTTTTAGTAGAGTGCCTTGCAAATAGTAAATACTGTGTAAGTATTAGTACTTTTAACAAGAATCTAGGACTTTTCACACAATCAAATGTAAGCTCTTGTAGGTGTTAGGGGTCTTGAAATATGAGTCATTTTTTCTGAAATGTACATGCAGTATTTCCTTGTTGAAAAATTCTTGGTGAACTATAAAATAGTATTTTCTTTCATGTCTTTAATATAATAGACATATAATTAGGTAAGGATTTAATTCACTTCTTCCATATTTTTTTGTTTAAAAATTAACATTATTTATTTTAATTATATAGATTAGATTTTGAAAGTATTTTGTGCTTTAAAATAATTAGTACAAATATCAAAATTACTTTATATTTCTAAAACTGATGACTTTATTTCATGTTTGGTTTTGTATATTTTATTAGTTAATATGTTACTGAAAAATATATTATCTCTTGCTAGTGGTATTGATGCTTTGTTGGAATTACAACCACTCATAGAAGAAATCCTTCAGGGAAGACATTTGACTTTGCCCTTTCAAGGGATTGACACTTTTGGAAATCAGGTTGGATTTGTGAAGTTGGCAGAAGGAGATCATATAAACCAGCTTTTGGAGATTGCAGGTAAAACCAAAAGCGGCACACTCATGTGAAATATCATCTGTTGAAGAAGTGATTCCCCCCCGCCCCCCCACCACAACAATGCTGGTTGTAGAGACTGGACATCTTTTAACTTTAAGAAGCCAGTATAACCTTACTTGATAAGTGAGCTGCTTCAGCATTTTCTTGTGTTGGTAAGAAGCTACATAAAAGGCCTGAGAAGTCATCTTGATTCTTTGACCTGAGGAATATGTTGATTCCGAGGATGTCTGAAAGGTGATGGGCTGGATTTAGGTATTTGTTAGGAGTGTCCTAATCCTGAACCTGAAGGATCTGAGGGTTAGTGTGACACTTAACATGTACTTGGCATTTGATAAGTATTGAGTGAATGAAGAAGAATCACCACTTGTCCACTCGGAGGTTTTGGGGACTGCCAGCCCTAATCCAGAGAGTCAGTAGGTGACCCAGCAGCATTTTCCTCTGTGCTACTTTCCCTCTCCTCTGTAGGTATGACTTTCTGAGCAGAAGGTCCACTGGTGATGGTATAAGGTCATCCACTGGAGAGCACGTTACTTTGTGCAGCACAGTTGAAAATTGTTGGGGAAGTAGAAGCAGAAAATTACACAACCCAGATGAGTGACTTTTGAGTTGTTCCAGATCATAGGTTGCATGTGAGTCTACAGACTGTAAACCACTTTCATTTTCATTTCCTTTCATATCTTGTCATTTCACATTATGTCATTTCAGGTTCAATAGTCCTTACTTCATAACACACCTCATCATTGGTCTATGCTTAGTCCACTTTTATCTGTTTATCTGTCTATCTAGCTAACTATCTGTCTTAAATTAATATCATAATCACCAGGGAATCCCCAACCTAAAATGAAAGCTATGCAGTAATCTATGATATTGTCCTTGGTAGTAGTCTAACCTTATTGTTCTTTTCATCAGTCCATCTCTTAGCCTTCTGTCACTTAGGCTAACTGTAATCTTAAAGTCAGCGTTTATTTCCTTGTATTCTCCCAAAGTATATGTATTTTTAATTGATTTTAATCTTTTTTTAATCCTTACCTGAGGATATGCTTATTGATTTTAGAGAGAGACAAAGAGAGTGAGAGAGACAGAGAGACAGAGAGACAGAGAGAAACATCAGTGTGAAAGAGAAATGTCTATTAGTTGCCTCCTATACATGTCTGACTAGGAGTTGAACCCACAGCCTAGATAATGTGCCCTGACTGGGGATCAAACCGCAACCTTTTGGTACACAGGATGATGCTCAAACCAACTGAGCCACCAGGCCAGGGCAAATTATAAAAAGGGTATCAGGTTGTACATGATCTTTTGAGATATACTTTTTTTTACTTAATATTATATCGTCTCTATGCAGTTTTATAGTTTCCTGTTCAAAAGTGCATGTCTTTTTAGGGTGAGGTGAGTGTGAAGATTGGGTTTAATTTCATTGCTGGTTAAGTTCTTTTGTGGAGCAAAGTATATATATGTCTAAACAAACAAACATGCAAACAATTAAATAATATTTATGAGTCAAGTAGGACTAGGACTTAACGTAATTACTTGGCTGAGGAGAAGGCAACTCTTAGCAGTTTTGATGGGACAGCCTGTGGGCACCATGGCCACAGTTAACAAACTCAGTCTGTTCTTTCTGACTGCTCTGGAGAAAATGGTAGATATAGGTCTCTTCTGTTGTGATTTAAATATCTCTGAACTCAAGAAGCATTTTAAATTAGTCATTAATTTCTTGTTCTTTTAAATAGTTAAATGGGTGCTTGCAACATTGAGAATTCCATCCATTCCTAGCAAGTATTCTCGCAAAGGGAGTTTCCAGTATTGATAAAGGATCCATTGTGTGCTGAGGAATGTAAAATTTAGTATGACTGTGAACCCAACTTTAGCTGTAGTATGACTGTGGACCCAAGGGTGTTTGTCATTTTAGAAAAGACCCCTACCCCTGCAATTCCCTTCTAGATCCTAGAGACTGTTGCTTAAAAAAAAAAAATATATATATATATATATACACTTTTCCATAAATTTAAACAAAACATTACCAAAAAATGGAAAATAGAGGGAGAAAAGCACTCAGTCCCCCTTATATAATCACTGTTAATCTTGTTTTAAATCTTTATGTGTTTATTGCACTATTACTTTTGATTATTGTTTTTGTTGACTTTTATAAGAAATATAAATATTTGAATATGCATATGCAAAATTTTTATTGAAGTCTAATTGGAGCCTTCATTTATGCAGGATTCAGATAGAATGTTCAATACATGGACTTTTGTCAATATTTTACATCATTAGATTTATTGTTTAAAAGAATAACTCAGGTTTAGTTTTGCTTAGTTCAATAGTATCAGTAAAATAATGTAATTTTGTTTTGTGTTATATTTTATTAACTACTGAAATGATCTGGTCCAACTTTTAGAATAATATATCCATTGACCGTAGATATATTCCATGGATATATAACAAACTTTGTAATAAACTATGTATATGTGTATGCCTGTACAAAACTATTAAAATCTTATTTGTTCAAAATAATGGAAGCAGAGCTAGTTTGACTTAATGGAAAGTAAAATAATTTCTAAAGAAAATAAATTTAATCATTAAAATATTGATAATGAACTTAAGTACATATCATGAAGTAAAACTAACTTGAAAAGTAGTTTAATATTACAATTCATGAATAATCTTACTTGCCTAATTTTCATAGTGTTTTAAAATTTGCAAGTTAGAAGAAGCAAATTATTAAAATGTAACGTTGTTTTGAAAAAAAGTACTAAATTTTAGATACTAATATATGAACATATTGCTGAAAATTTGCAGGACAATGAGTAATTTAGAAATTTTAAACTAACAGGTTCTGAATTGATGAACTTTTACGTCAATTCTTGAATTATACATCTGGATATGATGCCAATAGCTTAGTTCTGGTCAATGCTTGGTGGATAGAGACCAAGTGCGTCTTCGTGCATGCCATGTACACACAGGTCTGTGTTGGTAGCTGCTTGAGGGAGCTGGGGGGTGGTTGACAGCTGAGTCTGTGTCTCAGCTTTCTACTTGGGTCCTCTTTTCCCAGAATAAAATAGCACCTTCTCCCTTGCTAGCATTGTAGTAGCTCATAGAGCTAAGAAGATACTGAAAATTATGCATTTAGCTCTGGCTGGTGAGGCTTAGTGGATTGAGCACAGGCTGTGAAACAAAGGGTCGCTGGTTCAATTCCCAGTCAGGGTATATTGCCTGGGTTGCAGGCCAGGTCCCCATTAGGGGCCACGTGAGAAGCAACCACACATTGATGTTTCTCTCCCTCTCTTTCTGCCTCCCTTTCCCTTCCTCTAAAAATAAATAAATAAAACCTTAAAAAAGAGAATAATCATTAAAAAAAAGAAAGAAAATTATGCATTTATATGGCATTTCTCCACATTTTACAATGATGAAATTGCACCAAAAAGTTTTTTGCATACAAATGAATGTGATATCTCTTTTGTCTTTTAGTGAACTGTAATTTTGTTAAGAAGTATTTTAGATTGAGAGATTGCTAAAAATTTAGCCTACTGGAATTATAATAGTCCTTGCAGTTTTTTTTAAATGAGAAAAGTGTGCTTGCTTAGCATGATAAAAGATTCCAAATGTACTTATCTCATAAAAAGAAAAATGAAAAATTTTAGGGTATTCATTTGAATATTACACTTTCTTACTTTGACTATAATTTTCCTCCAAAAGATGGAGAGAATATGCCCTATGTTATGTGCCCTTTGGGGAATCTGTTTGGGTGCTGGTATCTTTGGGTCTTTCTAGGCTGCTCTATTAATTCAATTAAAATTCATTAAATAAAAAATATTTGAATGCAGTTTATTAGATTAATATTTATGGATTTTATGGTAAGCGGTGCATTTGAATATATTCAGAATTTATAATGCCACTTATTTAAATAAAATGTATTTTTCCAGCTTTAATTTTTAACTTTTTAAATTTTAAAAGGTTTTTAATTTTTAACTTCAGAAGTTTTCAAATTTAGTTCAATTTATCTATTTTTACTTTTGTTGTCTGTGGTTTGCTGTCATATCCAACAAATAATTGTTAAATCCAAGGTAATAAAATTCTTTTCTTTTATGAGTTTTATAGTTTTAGCTTTTGTTTAATCTTTGATCCACTTTGAGTTAATTTTTGTATATGGTGTAAGGGTCTAATAACTTCATTCTTTTGCTTGTGAATACCCAGTTTTCGCAACACTATTTGTTGAAAAGACTGTACTTTCCCCATTGAATGGTCAAAAACCATTTGATCACATACATGAGAGTTTATTTCTGGGCTTTCTATTCTGTCCCATTAATCTATGTCTTTGTCTTCATGCCAGTACCACACTATCATGATTACTTAGCTTTGTAGTAAATTTTGTAACCAGGAAATGTTAGACCTCCAACTTTGTTCTTCTTTATCAAGAGTTTTTGGCTATTCATGGTCCCTTGAGATTTTTAAGATT
Source organism: Anoura caudifer (assembly GCA_004027475.1). Classification (NCBI taxonomy): domain Eukaryota; kingdom Metazoa; phylum Chordata; class Mammalia; order Chiroptera; family Phyllostomidae; genus Anoura; species Anoura caudifer. Next base: position 44,171 of record PVKU01006950.1, read on the forward strand.
ATTTTTCTATTTCTGCCAAACATCACTGGAGTTTTGATAAGGATTGCTTTGGGTAGTATTGACATCTTAACAATATTAAGCCTGTCCATGAAAATGAGGTATCTTTCCATTTATTTGTATTTTCTTTAATTTCTTTCAGTACCATTTTGTAATTTTCAGTGTATAAGTTTTTGCCTCCCTGTTAAAATTTTGTCCTAAGTATTTTATTATTTTTGATAATATTTTAAATGGAATTGTTTTCTTAATCTTATTTTGAATTATATCATTGATCTTTTATAAGACTCATGTCAAGTGTTACCTCTAAAATAAAGGCTTTTTTTAGTTCTTCAAAATATTGAGTTGACCAAAAAGTTCATTTAGTTTTTTCCACACAGTGGCTCTAGTAGTGCTTAGTTGTCTTTAATTTCATTTGTAACAACTTCGTTAGATTGTATTGTGACAGCTGTCATATCAGTGTACATTTAAAAAAATTTACCAAATTGGTAAATTTTTGTGCAACCATTTTAATATTGAAGACGGAAAAAAATACGCAATATTTTTGGCATATTATGCTTTATTATTTCAAGAAAGGTAAAAACAGAACTAAAATGCAAAAAAGATTTATGCAGTGTATGGAGAAGGTGCTGTGACTGATTAAGTGTGTCAAAGGTGGTTTGTGAAGTTTCTTGGAACTATTGACATTTTGGCCAAATAATTCTTTGCTGTGGGGCTGTCTTATGCATAAACATCTTCTTATGCAACACCCCTGGTCTCTACCCACTAGAAGCCAATAGTAGGAGATAGCTGACATTGTGAAACTATCCAAATCAATAGTTATTGGTGAAAATAAAAAATGTGTCTTCTATTTTATGAAAAAAACTAAACAGATATTTTGGCCAACTTGGTAGAAATGATCATTTTCTCCTCTAATGTCCCCGTACCCTATAGACAGAGAGCTGTAGAAACTGTGATACCACATGACATTTGATTATTTTGAAATCTTATCTTTCTAAACTAGAGTGAAAGCTCTTTGAGGGAATCTTTCATTTTTGTGTCCCTAGAGCGTGGTACAGAATAGAGGTTCAATAAGAATGTATTTTTAAATAGTATAAACCAATAACAAATTTAGATATAAACATATAAGTCTGATCAAAATAACATTTAACCGTAGATAGTCTCTCTTCCCTCATTGACATTCATTCCTAAATATTTGCATGAGAATAAAATTCAGTCCTGGTGTCTAGAATCTTCTGCAGATGTCCTGGAGCTCTCTGACAGGTTACTTCAATTTGTTGGTTGTTAGGATAAGAAGGGACCTGTGAGAAGGGACCTCATCACTTATACTGTCAAGTTAAATGACCCACCCAAGAACACAAGTTGAATAATAGGAGAACTGGGCCAATGTTACTAGGATGCTCAATTTGGGTCTTTTTTTTTTTTTTTTTTTTGTCAATTACAGTGGATTTAATGTGATTCCTCTGGTATCAAGGAGTAATTTTAAAGACTTCATTTTAATGTTTTAAAGTCCTATTTGATAGTTTCACACAACAGTCGATTGGAAATATGTATTTAAAATGATGACTATAAAAGTTTTAAATTGAAGTTGGTTTCAACATTATGCCAGCCTTTATGTTTGAGCATAGAATTCAAATGACTTACTAAAACCATTTAAAATGAAATAGTTTAAGCAGCATATGGAAATAAGAATCCTTTAAATAGTAATAAAATGGAAATGACAAAAGCAGTTGTGTGGGTTTTATTTCTTTAAAGTTTTAGATGGCTAAAATGTGATTCTAAAATTTTATTGAAATTTTTAATATTACATGTGACATATTTTACTATATCTTACAATAGTATTAGAAAGTGTCTACCAATTGGGAAGCATGGAAAGAACTTAACCACTTTCTATTATATGGTGTATTGTTCAATCACAAGTCAGTCTTTTAAAACTAAAATCTAACTTATGACTTCTGTTGCATCCACTTACTGAAATACAAAATATATAGTTAAGAATATATTAGGACTACCTAATTTACATTAGTATCCTAGACTGTTCTTACAAACAAACCTCTTTGTGTATCTCAATAAAAAACTACTTCTCTTTGTAAGTATTCTCAAATCATGGATCATGCTATTATGTAAACTATTTTAGAGAAGGGGAGTGTGGGGGAGCTTTGCCCACAGAGCCCGCCATCTGCTGCAGATGAGAATAAGTCTACCAAGACATGATCTACGTGGGGAGGAAAGGTGGCCGATCTCTCAAAGGAGAAGGACCAGGAACCTGTTTCTCAATGGGCTTTTATTGGGTTCATTTTGCACAGGAATACATGTAAAGCTCATCAATCATTGTCAGGCAGTAAGGATCAAACAATAGATAACATACAAAGAACTATGAGGGCTTATTCTGAGTCAGGGTCTGTTAGCTAAAGGACTATAAAACTTAGGGAAACAAACTCATTTCCTGCTCAGACCCTTATCAGAAAATCGAGGGCATTCTTAGCAAAGCAGGTTTCACAGGATTTTATGTATTCTTTCTTATACCTAATCACCCCTGGGGAACCTGCCCTTCCCAGCACAGGGCTGCACTGCTCTCTGTCATGGTTTCAGGCTTAAGTGAGGCAGGGGAAGTAAGGCAGCCAAGAGATTAGGAGACTTCTTGCAGACAGAATGAGGACTCAGGCTCTGTCAAAGCCAAGGGGTGAGGGCCCATCACCCACTTTTTCTATAGCCCCCCAAGTCCTTTGCTGAGGGCCCCCCTCATGATTGTGCCTGTCTTAGGTCATCCCTCCCTTCAGGAATCTTACCAGTCATTGACTAACCGGCCAGGCTCTGGGCCAAGCAGGGTGAAGAAAAGGGAGCAGAGACTGTGCCCCTGCCTGGGAGATAAGCTTCATCTCCTTAGTGGCTTTTGGTCTCAAGGTCTCTCACTCAGCCTTAGCCATGGGGGGGTTACAGCTTCTGAAACCAGGCAGAATGGTTCCCAACAGGGGAGATGATGGCAAAAAGGAAGAAAAGGAGAAGTATTTGCTTTGCAAGAAAGTGTATATAATTAAAAATACACAAATTTATTGAAATTGATACGTTACAGTTTACTTTGAGACAAATTTCAGCAATTTCTTTACATTTTAGGTATAAATTTATTGTTGCTACATATTTAAAAGAGTTTACCTGGGGAAATTTTCTCTATAAAAAATATATAAAAAACTTAAATAACATATAAAACTTCCCAGTACCTAGCATGCTCAATAACTATTTGCTGAATAGATGGAAACCACCTCCCTCCCAACAAGAAAACCCCAGATAAAACTGTTAGGATAACAAAAGTATTGTTTCTTTATTAAATTATTCATTCCAGTGTTCATTTATATAGCAAAGTCTACTAGAGTTATAATGTATTTTAAGAAATTGTTCTTCAAACAGTTTTCATCTTTAGCTATCAGGTAAAATATATTATTTAGGAAGCATTCTTAGGTGACTGATGAAGGATATCTGATGAATTTGCTGTGTGGTTTTCTATTTAGTGCTTGAAGGAATGTCTGCGGTACTAGGAGGAATTGAACAATCTTTTAAATTATTCATAAGCTTCTTTTCCAGAATATAAATTAACATAGATGAAGAATGATATGTGGTTTTAACACTAGCAAAAACTCTTCTTACCTCAAGAACGATATATCTATAATTATTATTCAGTACTCTGGCTAAGCAATAGATTATACTGTTGTTAGGAATATAAAATCAGTACTAAGAAGTGCTTTTCAAAAAGAAGGTGGCATTTTCTTTTTCCCTATATCTATGTACCTAGAGAATATACTGTCCTGGAAAAACACATTAATGAAAATTAAATGTACTTTGTGACAAATATATAAATCAGTTTTGTGAATAGATTTCCATCTTCAGTGATTTCTGTGAATAATGAGAACTCTTGGTTCAAAATTTGACCAGGAAATTGAAAAATGCTGTTGTTTTTAGAATCAAATAATGTGGAAAAAGTAATGTAGATAAGTAATGAATAATACAGATGCCTACTATTTTAGTTTTTGTTAACAAAACTCCTTCCATTGTATCTCTTGTATGTTTTGATAATTCCGAGCATTGTTAAGTCCTTCTCTTTGTTGGGCTGAAATCTGTCCCAGGAGACTGTGGGCTCCATAAAAGCAGGGACCTGTGTGCTGTCTGTAGCAGATAATGTGCCTGACGTGTTGGGAAGTGCTCTTCCCAACAGAAGAGCATAACGGAACAAAGGAATTTTTGCTTTTGTACCTTCATGCTATTTCTGTTTTCTGGGTTGGTCAGAACATATTGGTAAATTTCTATCATAAGCTTGTCTATATGATAATTCCTCAAGTACTCGAAGACGTAGAAAATATGCTCTAATCCCGTCACTCAAATATTAGAAACAGTAAGTTAGTTTACCCTGTGTTTCTTAAACCATCAGACATTGCCAATGTTTGACTGTTTTTGGCTCATAAAAATGACAGTTTTGTATGATTCAGCCTAATATTTTAACTCCAGGTCTATTAAAAACAGTTGAGAATGTGTCAAAATAGAGAGGGTCAAAGGTGGGTTATGACAGGGTAGTTGAGAAAAAGTATACCTGTTTATAACTTATATGAGCTAAAAGTTGATACATTAATTACATAACAGTACTTGTGTACACTATTTTTTTTAAAGACATGTATGTTGGTCTCTTGCCTTTTTTTTTTGGCTGCCCAATATCTAAACTCTTCCTCATTATCTCTTGTGTCACACACATTTTATCACAGATTCCTTTGTTGGTAGGAACATGCTCTTGCTTTGGCCCAGGCTTTGAAATCGGAAACTAGTAACTGGAACAAAAAAGAAATGTACTGAACCCATTCTTGGGATGGGTTGTATCATCGGTGGTAGGTACCATCAGTCCAAGGCCGATGGCAGCAGTTCTAGCCCTTTGCTGTGCACAGTGTCAGTGGTGCCAGCTGGAAGACCTTGTGGTGTCCCTGGGTCTGTTCTCCATAACTTTGGGCATCTTGGCTTCACACCCTTCCAGCCTGATGCTCTAGTCCTCCCATGTTCTTCTATAGATTCCTTTCCTGCGTAACTGAGCCAAAATTGTCTTCTGCTCTCTGCAGCAAAGAACCAGTGTGTTCTTGGCATTTAAACAATCAATTGCTTAGCCTTCTGTGTTACCATAGAAGAGAAAAGAAAGATCATTTGGTGGCATTGACTTGCAGTGAAGGGTTTTTATAGGATGTAGTTTCTTATACGTATGCGCTGGTCTATGCTCAGGTGAATACTCAAGGGGACCCTGTATGGATTTCTGGAGTTTTGCTCTGTACAGGTCTCACTTTTCCATTACTCTGCCCTGTGAGCTCCTGATGCTGGTCTTTCCTACTCTCAGCTCTTTCCTGAGCCCAGGGAAGTGGCTGGGCTCTATCTGGTTTTCTCCTCCTTGAGCAGGGGCTGAGACACTCAGAGAGAGCACTGACCTTCACTGCTCCGTGTGTACAGTGTCTTGCAAACCACTGTTTCATGTACTACTTTGTCCTCTGATTGGTTGTTTCAGATGGAAGGGCAAGTCTGATTCTTATTTTTCCATCTTGGTCAGAAGCAAAGGTTTTAGATGTGAAGGTTACAGATCAGGTAGTCCTTTTTTATACGCATGGACATCACCGGTATAATCAGTGGAAGTCAGCGTCTTATCAGCCAAGCAGTCATTTTATTAAATGTTTCTCTTTGAAATTGTTGCTTTTGTGCATTTTACCTGAAGTTTGAAATCATTGCAGATTTAGCTGTAGTAAATATATTTACTGTGCACGTGGCATTTTGCTTTTTTAAAAAAATATGTCTCAAAGAATGTATATGAAGTAATCTTCATTATAAGAATCTTTGTTATTTTTTGAATTGCTATTTTTATAAAGACAGCCATATGTTGCAGTTACATTTTTGTGTTTCTTATTTACTTTAGAGGCTGCAAAACGAACATTTCAAGAAAAAGGCATCTTGGCAGGAGAAAGCAGAAGTTTTAAGCCTCATTTGACCTTCATGAAATTGTCCAAAGTACCATGGCTCCGGAAGATGGTGAGTGGACACTTTTATTGCAAGCCTTGTTTTGCTGACTACACGAGCCTTAAGCATGGTTGGGGGTGTGAGTGACATTTGTAGTGCTTTTGGACACTCTACTTACTATTGCTCCTGGATCCAGTTCCCAAGGATGCTGACTGAGCTGGCTCACGAGCCTCCATGGAGGCTGTTCCACGGGTTCCCTCCTTTGCCACTGTAGCTATTACCTGTATATTCCGATCAACTCTCACTACTGCTTTGTTGCCACATCTGCTTTATCCCTCAAAGAGCCTTGAGGTGGTGCCAGGGTTTTATTTTCTGCTTTCTTTGCTAAGGGTTGTTTGCAGCCTGCTGCTGAGCATACTTACTCCACTGCCCTGCATATACTGGTGCTACCCACTGCAGCGGGTTCCTGAAGGTGGGACAAGTTTTTTAACCCTCTTTCATGTAGGTCTTTCAAGGTTTCGGAAAGACCACCTTGTTCTGTCAGTGGCTGTCTCCATTGAGGGCTCTGAGCAAGTGTTCCTGGGACTGGGCAAGAGGGCAACTGTGGGGAACCCTGTACTTAAACATACTTCTCCCTTAGGATGGTCAACAATGACGCAAGCCAAGGTACCTGTGTCTTGACTTCCCTCTGTTTCAGGGTGACTTTTTGCCTTCCCAAGCCACCCCCTCTTCTTCAGAGGTTCTGGTAACTTTTGACTTCCTTCTGCATTCATGAGTATTTCTCCTGGAATCTTAAGGGCACCCTTCATTGTTTTTCCCATTACAGCCTAGGGAGTTTCTCATCAGTTAAGACATCAGCTGACCTGCTCTGATATACCAGAGTTGTGGAGGTGGCCATGCAGATTAGTATTCGCTCCTGCTCTCCATGGCCCTCGGCTGCAGTTAAGACTGATTTGCAGCTCTGTAAATGAAGGTCATGTTTATTAGTAAGTAGATCTGTTTTCTGAATTTGGCACATTTTGTATTTATTGTCTCTGTGCTCAGAAAGTCTTTAAAACATGTGGTTAAGTGATTGACCATCCTCTGGTTATGAGTTTTCTACAAACTATTGTAAAATTCTTCTCAAAAAGAGAGCTTGCATGTGTTGGGGGTTTTTTTTTGTGTGTGTGTGTGCTAACTATGCCTCACATTCAATAACAATTATATTAGGTGCCATTCTAGAATATTTAGATGAAAATAATTTGTGTAAGTAATAGATTTTGAAATTTGGAATGATAACAACTGACATAACTTGTAGACTGACATTTTACTTTTTTACTCATTATCTTTCTTATTTTGCTTTCAAATGGATTGTCCTCATAGTTAATCACAGAATGACAAAGTGGTGAAGGTAATACTCCACATTTCTTTGTCTTTATGATATTAACTTTGAAATGATAGCACCCAAGGACATTTGTCCAATGAATATTTAGACAACTCTAGAATCTCAATTTCAGTATTTCAGACTGAACTGAAATGATTCCTTGCGGTTAATTTCACACAGTCTGCTCTTGTACTCTACAGAAAAGGATAGGAGACTTAGGAAGGTTAAGCGGCAGAAATGAGATCACGTTCTCCCCAGTGGCAGAGCCCTGTGTGGGATCCATCTTGTCTTATTCCCCGTCTCATATTCCTCCCTCCCACTGGCCACTCCCCGTTTATCCAAATTAACTTCTACATGTGAGGAGTAACCTGGTCCAAGTCCTATGAATTTAACAAATCTTTATCAAGTGCCTACTCTGTGCCAGGCACTGGGTGCTGGGCCTAGAGTTGTGATCAAAATAGAAGCAGTCCCTGCTTTTGTGGTATATAAACTCTAAATCAGATTGGATTTTGTTTAGGTTAGAATGTTTAATCTTTAGAAAATGATTTATGACCTTACTGTTTTTCAGAAATCCAAATAAGAATTTTTTTTAACTTTATGGAGTGATTCTGTTTACTACTATGATGTTCAGTGTTTCTCAATACTTAAGATAGTACCATATTTTGCCATGTATAAGGCTCACCCATGTTTTTGGTCATAAAAGAATTAAAAACATTTATACAGATATGGAATTAGTACTACCCATGTATAATGCACATACTTATTTTTCCCTAAAAAAATTGGGCCATAAGTGCACAGTACACACAGCAAAATACAAATATCTTAAACTTCGGGATTCTTGAGTCACCTGCGCTGCTTGGTGAAGCTGCATATTTCCAACCTCTGACTTCAGATCTGGAGTTAGATGGACCAAAAGATCTTGGCTTTTGATGTTTCATAAGTCCCATGGGTGATGCTGATCCAGATGACCTGCAGTAAGCCCCCATTTAATGTTGTCAAAAGGTTCTTGGAACTTTGGTGAAAAGAGGTATAATGAAACCAGTTTTACCCTGACACAAGAGTTAAGTTCCTGGGGCATCTCATCAACATCATAAAGAAATGTTATTGGAAGATGTGCTTTATATGCTGAGACCGCAGGCTTAAGTAAATATGCAGCATTTTCTTTCTGCAGCAAATCATTGGTTCCACTGTAAAAGTTAAAGGCAATATGAAAGGTGACATGCATAAAAGTAGGTTTTTATTATGCTTTGTCATTTGGAAAGCAGCTTATTTGAAAATATGTGGCTCTTAGGTCTTCTTAACTTTTTAACATTTCCCACTGTTTGTTTTCCTATCTCAGTACTAATTCCCTTCTGGGTTTTTATTATGGTCCACTCATTTACAAAGGAGTGGCCACTGTTAAAATCAGGAGTGGAATGTGTTGCTAGCATTGTTTCATTTAGATTTATAGTGAAATAAAAGGAGAGAGAGAGAAGTATGTGAAATAATAGGTTTCTTTTCACTCAAATATTAGGAAGTTTGTCTCATTTCAAGAACTTTTTTTTACTTCAAAAATTATTTTAGTTATAAAAGTATTAGGTAAATATATGCTCACTATAAACAATGCAAATACATATAAACCATGTAATTTTTCCTTATTATCACCCTGCCGTCTCCTTTCTTTCAATATAATTTCCCTCTGTAAGCTACCACTACAAGTATATCCTCCTGACCTTCCCTACACACTGATGACATATATAGGTACATATACATGCATACAGTTTTTTTAAAACAGAAATAAATATACTGTTGACCTGTGAACAACACAGGTTTGAATTGTACAGGACCATTATACACAGATTTAAAGAAAAAAAAAACATTATAAATGTACTTTCCTCATTTTTTAAAAATAATATTTTCTTTAGCTTACTTTATTGTAACAATACTGTTTATAATACATATAACATACAAGCTGCATGTTAATCAGCTGTTTATGTTATTGACAAGGCTGCTAACCAAGAGCAGGCTATCAGTAGTTGAGTTTTGGGGGGTTCCAGAGTTGCATGAAGGTGGTGGCTGTGCGGTGGGAGGGTTTGGCACACCTAGCTCCTGTGCTGTTCAGGGGTCAACTGAATATTATATCGATGTATTATAATTTATTTTCCCTTTGATGAATAATTATGTGATTTCTGTTTCTTTGCTACCATAGAGAGTACTAAAGTGAACATCCTTGTCAATTTTTCCTTGGGTAGATATGCCAATATTTCAAAGAAGCAATTCCTTGAAGTGGCATTCCAAGGTCAAAGGGTAGTATACATTTTAACTTTTCAAAACACCGCAAGTTGCCCTGTAATGTAATGGTGCCAGGCTATACTTTCAACTACAGTGTATGAGAGAAATATTTGTGAGGATAAACTTGAGGTAGAAAGATCATCAAAGATTATGACGGTGACTTATAAATTGGTATGGCCCTTTGAACTGTAATTAAAAAATTCCCACCAAGAAAAATTGAAATACTTATCTTTTTAACTAAGAAATACATGCTGTTGAGATTATCCTAATGAAATATTTTAATGCGATATACTTGACATATAACATTGCATAAGTTTAAAGTATACAACATAATTTAATATATGTATCTATTGTGAAATGATTGCCTCAATAAAGGTAGTTAACACATCCATCACCATTAGCATTTTTTTATGGTGAAAACTTTTAAGATTGACTCTTTTAGCAACTCTCCAATATACAGTACAGTATTTGTAGTAATTATGCTGTACACTGCATCCCTAGGACTTACTTATTTTATAACTAATAAATAATTTAAAAGAAGAAATTCTTTATGAATGAAGATGTTTACTGAAACATTACCTATAATAGGGAAAATTAGATAGCTTCTATAGTGATAGGGGAATATGTAAGTCAATTATGATAAATCATATCAATGATTAAGAAGCTATAAAAATAGATACTTATAAGAACTGTATAATAGCTTAAAAAGGTAAATAAAATGTAGAATATAGACTATATTTAAAGTTGTATAAAAATAGTTTCCTTGGGTTTGTCTTGAACACATCGTAATGTGCGTCAGTATATTTCAGAGGTAAAATGTGGGTTCCCACAATTACTCTAAGCTTGCGAATTTTGTGGTAAATCTGTGAATAGAGCTGACTTTAATGTCACCTGGAGTACATGTACAGTAAATCCCCTGACATACTAAGGATTCCTGTCTTGGTCGGTTGGGCACTTGCTAGGGCTCTGAGGAAGAGTGGAGCCTTGGTGGGCTGAGGATAGAAGGAAGTGGTGATGGGCAAGTTAGATGCCCCAGGACACTTCAGGGTGAGGGGAAGCCACTAGATGGAGAAAACTTGGAGGCTTTCAATTATCTTTGGGGGGTGTGCCCTTAGTTTCTGGTACAGGTGGGTGGTGCATAGTGAGAATGTCTAGGAAAGAGCTAATGATATCTGGGACAAAGACACTCCATTTTGAAGGTTGGTGCCAGTAAGTGTGCTCCTTATATTTCAATTTGACCCGCTGGGAGTTCATCTGGAAATCATTTCATGTAGTAAGTAGATAACTGGTGCACTCCTAAGACGCTGGTGGTGCTGTTGTCAGGGCAGATGGGTAAAAAGGGGCATCCTGGGTAGAGGGGTGCTCTAGATTGTTAGAGGCAAATTCCAAGATAGTAAGATAGATGATCCATTCTTTATTATCTACATGAGGTGTAATCAATTATTCTGTTGTAGTACAATTGATTTTTCTCACTCTATAATGTGTTATTTTTTAATGACCTAAAAAGCCAGTATCCATGCCAACATAACAAAAAAGGATTGAAAATTGGAGCCATACTCGGTTTGTTCCTGAAGCTTAAACATGCCGTTGCCCTAGAAGATGAGGACAGTTGTCATGTGAGGGGATGAGCGCTCTTCTCCCCTGGGGTGGTCATAGAGAGCAGTGTGAGAATTTCCCAGTGGTGTTCAGTGCTGGCTGCAGAAGTCCCTGGGCTTCTTGGGTACCACCCACTTGAAGACATGTAATAATACCATTCAAGAGACGTAATGAAAAGCCCAGTGAGGCCAACCAAAAGCTCTGTAGATTGTGTTCAGAAGTTTGAAAATATAGAAACTCTACTTTAGATTTCCTGATAGGGAATATGCACTGTTCTGCATGGTATTCTGGTTCCCCCACCAGAGCACTGAGTTGTAACTCACGTTCTGGGAAACATAAGACTTTCTTGGCAGTTATGTATTTGTCAAACATCTAGAGGCATTTAGTCTATGTGTTGCTTTTGTTTGTTCTTAGTTTAACAAAATGCTAATGGGATATATCACATAAGAGAGCATTGAAAGTAGTTGTGTATCTTAAAGCTATTTTGCTTATCATTGTACTTTCAGAGTTATAATTGTTTCATCAAATGAATGAAGCCTCAGAAAATCTTTTTAAATTATTGCATCTCTGACATAGTAACTACAATTCAAATTATTTCTATGGTATCCTTAGAATATTTTTTCACATAGTCTGCTACTTGTTCAGCCCCATGCTTTTCATAGTCCATTCTTTTGGGCTTAATCTTGTTACTGAATGATCTTGTATTTCTGTGACTGGAGCGTTGCAGAAACTGGTTGCTAACACTTGGTGGCAGGAGAAGACCATTTGCAAATGAAACAAGAGTCTTCATGCGGATCTCAGTGTCTCAAGAAATAAATGTGACCTTTTCAAGGATAGATCCCTTGTTTTTAAGCATAAATCATTTTCATGGATTTTTAGATATCTTTTCTGATTTATGACTCTTTGAAATTACTAACGTAGCACTTAAACTATCACAGTTACAGTTTATGAATTGGCACTTCTTTGTAGCAACTTTTCAGAGTAAGACAATTGGAGAACTCTAGAACGAAAGAAATGATCCTTTTTGAAACTACTACTGTTGCTACTACTGTCACTTAGAGTGCTTTGTTTTGAGTGCAGGATTTGCTATGCACAGAGCAAGGGCAGAGGGGTGGTTCTGGACCAGATGATGATGAAGTTGAGAGGATGTAAGTTATAGGGCCGTCATCAGTACGATTAGCAATGGGGAATGGAAAAGGAGAGTGTATGGAGGAAAATTCTGTTCTGAAGGTAACCCAGTCCCTGAATTGTGTGGTGATTGAATATACAGGACCAAGATTATAATGAAATTCTCCACTAGGTTGGCTGAATCGCAACCTTCCACATCCTTCCCCAGCCAGGACCCTCTACTGCCTCCTTTTTCTCCTACTGCCATTATTTACTCTAATATGTGCTATCTGATAAGTTATCAGATAGCACCTTTTCTCAGGAATCTGTTAACCAGCCTGGTATAATTTGGCTGCTACTCACTTTCCTGGCTCTGCATGTTAATGGGCCTTTATAAACCATTTTAAAACTCAGGAGTACTAGACTCTTCCTTCTCGAAGGAGTCTGTAGTAAGTTTGAAGGGGCATAAATCTTCTTGTTTTAGCTCTACTGGTTAGCACTGGAAAAATCTCAGAACCTGTCTTAACCTCTGTTTACTCATGGTGAGCTTGGTCTCAATGACTCTTGACTCCCATGCTATTCCGAAATGTCTATAAGGTTAGCATTTTGACCAAATAGGCTAATTTGGCTTCCTAGAGATAATTTTTTTTTTTAAAACCACAGATTGGCTTTCTTGTATGCAGGGAAGGAGAATGACAAAAAGGGGAATAGGTCTTTGAATACTGAAAGGAAGGCGGTGGCACTTTAAATTGAGATCTTTCCACCTCTGCTCCTAGAAATCCTACAGAGCAATAAGACAATGGAGAAAACATCACAAACTTCATCTTTAGTGAAACTAGGAGATAGAGAGATCTGTAAATAGCAATTAAGGGTAAGCGTGTCGGGCAGCAATGGGAACCAGCAAGGTTTGCGTGAGCATTTGTTTTAGGGTGTGGAAGACTATTGGGGACAGATGACAGCGATCATCAGCAAAGTTTCCCTCCCAGAGGGTGAGGGCTGCACTGTAAGAAGGCACAGAAAGCGTGAGAGGGGTCCCAGAGGAGAAGAATCACAGGAAGCACCACCTTTAGAAGAGGCGGGGAATACCTCCAGGTGTCCTGAGGATGCCCAGGGCTGGCGCTAGAGAGCCAGAGCCGGCTGCCTTTCACAGGGGCCCATCTTGTTAAGAAAGTCAGCCCTCCGTGGTGGCAAAAGAGGAGGAAGCCTTGAACAGAGAAGCCTCGAGGACAGCCTGCCAATTCCTGAAGCCTGTCCCTGAGAGAAGGTACTTTAGATCCCCTTGGGATCAATGAGCCTGTATTATTCCAGACAAAAGCTTGTAAAAGGGTTCTTGATACAAGATGAGGCAGATTGTTTTAGTAACCTACTCCTGAGTTTCTCAATACCCGATGACTTACAATTTCTAGTTGGTCTGAGTCTCCATTTGTATTATCATGTGCCCTTAGATCTAAGGCAATAGTGTGGAATTCTCCTTAGATTGTTCTTATTTAAAAATCAGCAAATAAATCATGACACATCTCTTACTGTTTTAGTGGCTTTTTAAAGCTAAAAATTCAGGGAAACCTGCTGGGAGATGGAATTAAAATTTCTCTGAGGTTTTCTAAGTGCCGTTAGCCAACTGTCATCTGCCGTGCCTCCGAGTTCTGTTTATAGTGAGTGACTCCACTTAGGTTTCTAATGCACACTTCCACTTCATGCTGTTGTGTTACCCATCTCCATATACTGTAAGAAACTAAGTAAGTTTACTATTATTTAGCAATTGGAATAATATCCACAGAGGCAAACTGGTCGTTTGAAACCTTTCGGTACTATACATTTTGAAACTTTGAAACATGGGAAATAAGTACACAGAAAGCTGAATTATTTTAAGAGCAGATTCTAAGAATTGACTAGTGTCAGAATAATAAATGACTCCCAGTTAACTCTGACTCTGTTAGAGATTTTGAAAACTTTTACCCTAGAAGAAAAGATATAATAAGCTCTGACTGGTGTGGCTCAGTGGGTTGGGTGTTATCCTATGAAATGAAAAGATGTAGTCAACTTAACGTTAAATCGGGGCCAAGTGGACTGGATGTTTAAAGCAAGCATTTTCATTGGCATTTCCTGCAATTCTTCTCTCAGAACGTCTCTCAGGTTTTTGTGTGAGACAGCGATTCTGTGACTAAATGAGTGTTAGTGGTGATGGGTTAAATAAAATTAATCCATTTTTTTCTTTCAAGGATTTCTGCTTAGGATTTCTGACATGCGAACGTGACATTTATTGTTAATCTCAAGAGCTTAGAGCAGCAATGGTTTGTTTTATTTTTTGGTTCACAGACATGGGTCATCTGTGCCTCTGCTCCACAGTGTTTTTGCTCAAGACCTTGGCTGAGCAACTTCCATCTGGCACCTTGTTGCTCTTGGCAGGAGGAAAAGAGAGATGGTGAATCACAAGCTTATTCTTTTTTTTTTTAAATTAATCTTTATTGTTTTTTTTTTTCCATTACCATTTAGTCCCCTTATACTCCCTTTCCCCCACAAGCTGATTCTTAAAGCTTCTGCTAGGCAAGGACACACATCATTCCTGCTCACATCTTGCCACAGAAAGTCGCAGGGTCCCTTCTGAGTTCAACAGCAAGGTGTATATCGTCCACTTGCAGAAAGGGACACCACAAGGAGGGGCAGCGAATCTTTTGAACAGTGTCAACAGTTTAATCTTTTCAACTATGTCAGTTTAACTAGGTTTAGTTACAGTTTAACTAAGGATTATTTTTTAAGTGTACTTGACCTGCCAGTCCTTTTTTCATTGATCATCTTGTAGCATTAGTGTTTGGCAGAGCATGGTTTAGGAAAAGTTGATCCTTATAATTCAGGCTTAAATGGTTTTTTTCCTTCAAACATTCAGATTCAGTGGACATATTTAATTATTTTCTAGCATTCATATCCACAGACAAAATTTTGGAACAGATAATTTAAGGAACAGAGTTTTAGAACTGGTATTGAATGATAAAATAATGAAATGTTCAAGGTAACTAGAGTTCATGGTTTTACCTTAACTGTATTAAAATATAAATGTTCTGTTTATCTCAACTATTACCATCAATGATGGGAAAGTTTTTTCTCAACAAGTCAGTTATTATCTATTATTTAGATATTTTGAAACTTCATGAATGTCATTTTCCTAGTTAAGGAAAGAATGGAGCGTAATGATCTTGTAGGAAATTGGAAAGCCCCATAGTGGGTTGATTATGGTTAAAGGTAAGATAGAAGATATGATCAAGAAAACTTAGACTTTATTCCACAATAGTAGTGACATAGAATTAGTTTGCTTTATAAGTGACTAATGACTAATTTCTGATCCACCTGAATAGTCATATAAAAATTAACCAGCTCAAATTATTTGGGTGGCAATAAGATTTTTTCTGCTACTGGAAAGAGTGAACATACTCACTGGTTAGCCACCTCTCATTAGTTATAATTAAATGCATAATTAAAAGAAGGTAAAGCTATAGTTTTTTGGAGAACCCCACTTAGATCTGAGGGGAAACTAATGTTGCAATCCAAAACTAAAACTATTTACATTGGAATTATACTTCCATTCCTAAACATGAGCTGGTTAATTTTGACCATTCATTAGAATTTTATTCTCTCATGGAGAAGTACCTTGAAAACAGAGTAATACCTATTCTTTGAATTACTGAACTGCTCACTGCATTTCTTTACATGCAGAGCGTCTGGGCCACGGCCAGGCAGTAAACAGAGTGTGCTGGACCTGGGACCAGGCAGAGCCCAGCCCTATAAGCCGGCCCAGAATGGCAGGCGGAGGAGGTGGGAAGGCTGCAAGGCAGCTCTCGCTGGGCTGCTGGACACTGGATTTGAAATCACCACACTGCTCTAGAGCCCACTGGCTGGTGTGGTGAAGACTCCTCCTTCTGTCCCTGTCAGGAACAGGTGTGGGTGGAACTGAGCCAGAGAGGGAAGGGCCTCTGCTCTCCTGACAGAAGCTGAGGGAAGACTGCAGCTGACTGGGATCCATCAGGGGCTCTGTGTCAGGAGGAAGGTGGAATGAAACCGTGCAAGTAATAGCCAAAAATGTAGTTAGCCAAGGGGTGAAGGGGTCATTAAGAATTATAGAGTAGGGACCTCTTGGCTGGTGAAGACAAGGAGTTTGGGGAGAGCTGTGCGCCTGGAGAGGAAATGGAAGTGCATCTCTTTTGTCTGGTTGTTCCTGAATATTCTTTTGTAATAAACCAGTAATCTGGCACTTGCTTTGTCCATAAATCAAGTATGGACATCAGAGTAGAGCTGGACCTTTAGATTCTCTCTCCCAGGAAACTGGCCCACCCAGAGAAACAAATCATTCTCTCTGGACAAATGCATAGCAAGCAAATCAAAAGCCCCTTCAGTGACAGTGAACTAGGGAAAGAAATGGGTTCTTCAGGCATAGGAGAGAGAGGAGGGAGAGGAGAGATGACAGAGAGGGAGCGGGAGCAGTGATGCGAATAGAGCACTCTGAATGCACTAAAGTTGCCCATTCCTCATTTCCTGAAGGTGACTGCATGACTGCGCGTTACGGACTGAACTGTGTGCCTCCCCCCAGTCAAATGCATATGTGAAAGTCCTAAGCTCCAGTGTTGCTTATTTGGAGACAGGACCTTTGAAGAGGTATTTAAGGTTGAATGAGCTCGTAAGTGTGGTACCCTAATCCAATATGACTGGTATCTTCATAAGAACTGGGAGAGGCACAAGGGGTTTGCACCCACAGAGGAGAGGCCATGTGAGCACATGGCAGGAAGGTGGCCATCTGCAAGCCAAGGAGAGAGGCCTCTGGAGAAAGCCAAATGTGCTGGCACCTCGGTCCTAGGCTCCCAGCCTCCAGAACTGTGAGAAAGTAAATTTCAGTTGTTTAAGAACGAGAAAAAGAATTATAAAATAAGATTTGCTTCAGAGAAGCCCTATGTCAATATATAATCTTTTGATAACTTTGAGTCACTAACATGTAACTTCTCATTGGGAACAGTGATCTTTAAAGATGACTTTAGTTTTTTTAACTAATATCTTACCACTAAAGGTATGTAACCTTATTGTACTCAGGAAAATGAGTGTAAAAAATTACCATTTTTCTTTAACCAGTTGATGTCTGAGATGACAAGCCAGTTTGGTTTGGCTCTTAATTTAACTTCTGAATTTTGGTTTCAAATCAATGTATACATTTCTTTCATAGCCACTGAATGACAGGAATAAACTATTGGAAAACACAGTAGAGCTCTAGGAATATCAAGCTTATCATCAGTAGGATACATAATTTCTTTGTCTGATATGCAGCCTATTTGTACTTTCATCATGGAAACTGTGATTATTATAAAGTCACTATAAGAAATTACCTTTGCCCTGGCTGGTGTGGCTCAGAGGATTGAGTACAGGCCTGCAAACCAAAGAGTGTCCAGTTTGATTCCCAGTCAGGGCATGTGTCTGGGCTGTGGTCCAGGTCCCCACTAGGGGACACACAAAAGGCAACCACACATTGATGCTTCTCTCCCTCCCTTCCCCTCAGTCTAAAATTAAATAAATAAAATATTTTTAAAAAGAAATTACCCTCTGTTTTACAAAAGCCTTAATCTTCTTAATAAATGGACATTTCATCTTTCCTTTATCGTAATAAGTTTTTCATAGAAATTGAAGATGAATAATCAGTAGTTTATCTTTCAGAACCTTAAATGAATGATTTTCACATGTTAACTAATGTGAATTTTCATATTTCATGGCACTTCAGTTTCTATATTGAAAATAGAATTGGCTGCAGAGTAACATAAGTCTGAGCCCTCTTCTGTCCATATTAAATGATATACACATCATTTAGCTAAATGGAAATGATATGGTGAGTGCTTCCTAAGTAAATAATTCCCATTACTTGTCAGATGCAGCCTTTAGATGATTCTAAAAATACTCATCATGCTCTCAGTGGCCTTTTTCCTGTATTAGCTGTTTGGGTGTCAAGTTACAATCAAGAGTAAACAAACAAGCATAGTATAACCAAAGACACTGAAATTGAGAACAGGCTGACAGTCACCAGAGGGGAGAGGGGAGGGAATTCCAGGGGGAAAGGGGAAGGGTTTACAGGAACAAGTATGAAAGACACATGGACAAAAACTAGGGGGGGTGGAAATGGGAGGGAGGTGGGGAGGGCTGGGGCAGTGGGCTGGGATGGGAGTAGAAGACAGAAAACTGTACAAGAACAACAATTAAAATAAAAAAATGAAAAAAAAATCTTTTTCTTTCAAAAAAAAAAGTAAAGTTCCTTGGGGTTTTGTGGTACATTGTATCAAAGGTTATCTAATGCTTTGAACACACTGATGATTTTCCCTAAACTGTGACTGAATCTAGGCTAATGGGAAGTAAAACTTCAGTCATTTCTAATGATTAATTAAGACAGCCTTGAAAAGCTTTTCTGTTGAGGTTTATTGCCACTATTTTATTGTTTCAAAGTAGGATACCGTGCATTTAACTTCCTGTTTTCTCTTTCAATATTATGTTGTATAATTGATATTGGTACAGTTATAAATGTGAAAAATAGGCCTTGTCCATGTTAGATCCAAGGCAAAATAATTTTCAAAAAAAGTTACTAGGCAATCAGTCAGACATATGCAGAATTCCAGGGTTGAAGCACCCTTGGCATAGTTTTATTGAAAGTATCCTATGGATTGTTTCTCCACATTTGAAATAGCCCCAAATCTCTTAGTCTTTGCATAGGTCACATTTTCCGGCCTTTAACCATTTTTGTGATTTTCTTTGAGCTCACCTAATATGTTGTATCTCAGTCTTAAATGACAAGTACTCTGACCTGTGAAGAAGGAAAGCAGAGAATAATTTTGGGGCTCAAAACCTGAAAACAGTGCCATCACCTAGCCTTTTTAGCTTTAAAATATAACCTTGCAGGATGATGTCTTTGGGATTGTTTTAGTGACCCATTGATCTGTTCATAACATAGGAGACTTCTTATCCTTGTTCTAAATGATATCCAAGTTTGATATCCTCATTTATTTTCCTAGAATACTAGTTGTTTCTTTTACTGTGAAAGAGAAATACCACCTGCTACAGCTGGATGCAGAGTCAAATTCAGATAAGTGTTACTAGAAGAGAAATATATTGACATGGGACAAAGAGCCTGAAAAAAAAGAAAGAAATGAATTGCCAAACAAAAACCTCCCTGGAGAACGAAGAGCATACTAATATTATATATCAAAAAAAGCACGTTATGTCTCTATATACTTTATTATTGATGATGTTTTCTGATAAGCGCTTAAGTTTCAGTGCCTCCCAGGACTCATGCCTCTTTGAACCTCAGCTCTTTCTCTAAATTGAGTTAAAGAACTAATTTCATTTTACTCTCTGGTAAAAATGAACATTTTAAGGCTCATTTTGGGAGTTATCTGTGAATAATTCTTACAAAATAGTTGATTCCTACTTTTTTTTCAATTTTATTTTAATTGTTGTTCTTATACAGTTTTCTGTCTTCTACTCCTATCCCATCCTACCACCCCAGCCCTCCCCAGCTCCCTCCCATTCCCCCCCACCGCCCCGCCCTAGCTTTTGTCCATGTGTCTTTCATACTTGCTCTAAACCCTTCCCCTTTTCCCTGGATATTCCTATCCCTCTCCTCTCTTGTTGATTCCTACTTTTTGCTAAAATTAAATTAATTCACCTAACAGATTAGAGTCTTATGTTTTCCTTATGTCTTACCTTAAAAAAATAATGATATCTTTCAAACTGAAATGGAGGTTAGAATGGCTAGCCAGTGCAGCTGGCATTGGTATTTAAATGTCCTTCTTTTTCTGCTGTCACTTGTCTTCCGTCTGGTCTAAGGGTCTGATACCCACTCCCCCACCGTCCCCTGCAAACCTCCCCCTGCCACACACACATTTAAATGAAAAAAAAGGACAGTCAGTTTCCATTTACTCAGTTTTTAAAAATTTCCCAAATCTTACCTCTACTGAAGTTATTCCCTAAAGTTCACTGATGATAAACACACACACACACACACACACACACACACAATGACATTTATTGTATTGCACTGGTGTGAGCACTTTCATAAATTCACTTCTTTAGTCCATATATGCTTCGAGGTAGGTATTGTTGCTAACCTCATTTTATAGTTGAGGAACTGAAGTGAAGCACATGACTGACAAATGGCAGAGCCTGGAGTTGAACTCGTATTCTGACTGCTCCTCAGCGTTACTCAGCATGATGCTCTGCTGTGGCATTCTACTCACCAAACTGAAAGAGAGCCACTTGTGTTCATTTTTATCAGGCTCTGAATGAATAGCGTTTGATAGTGAACAATCCTCTTCTTGCCGCTCTTTCCTCCTTTGTACTCATGACAATTATTTATTGACCACTGCTCTATGTCAAGCACTGTTCTAGGCACTGGGGATATTTCAGTGACTAAAAATCATATGAAAATTCTTTTCTGTGTGGAGCTGACATTCTAATGGAGAGGGATAGATAATGACAGACAATGAAAAATCAGCATAACAAAGTAAATTACATACATAGTATGTTATATAATGGTAACATAGATGGTAAGTGCTATAGAAAAATATACACAAATGTATATATAAAGAGAGAAGGGTGGAGAGGATTTGGGGGCAGGAGTACAAATTAAATGGATAGTCATGTAAGGCTCTTTTCAGCAAGGAGTTAAAGGAGTTGGGAGATGGGCCATGAGGATATCTGGGAGGAGAACATTCCAGGGAGAGGGAACAGACAGTACAGAGGCTTTGAGGTGGGCTTGTGCCTGCCAAGGAAGAGCAAGGAGGCCAGGGAGGCTGGAGGGGCACAGGGGAGAGTGGTAGCAGACTAGACCCAGGAAGTTTGGAGAGGACAGAGCAGGACCTCGTAGGCTGTTCTGGGAATTTGACTCTTTGAGAGAAATGGGAACCCTTTGGAAAACTATCAAAATAGCTGGTTATTAAATAGTTCTTACAGCATAATCACATTCCCATAAAAAAATAAAAAGTACTTTGTTTTGCAAAGGAAAATAAAATACATGGCAAAATTATAGTAGTAGCAATTTGGAATGATTTAATTTTTAATTGTTTGTTTTTATATCTATTTAAATTATTTGTAATAAATTTTTGTGACTAAAAAGGTCAATATATATTCTAATTACACTTTGTAGTAAAATTTATATAAATATAATCTGAAAATAATATATATGTGTTTAGAAAAGATTTAAAGGATATAAACTACAGTGTTAATAATGGATTTCATATAAATAGGGTCATGAATGATTTTTATTTCTCTCTAGGTTCTTCATAGTTTTAAATTTTTAACACATAACAAGTATTGCCAAGATAATACTAAAATATATATATAAATTAAAAGGAAAAGTATTGCACCTTCACATTATGAACTGTTTGGGGACTTTAAGACTGGGTGCAGGACTATTTGTATGATAAGGGGACAGGAATATAATTTTCCTGTTTGGGGAAACTGCAGAGGTATCAAGGGCACCCCAGAGTAATTTTCAACCTGTCTTCTTTCTGCTGTGAAGGACACTGAGAATAAGGGGCAGGCAGAGGAGAACTTGGAAGTGCTTAAAACCGATGCTCTACCCAACTCAAGTAACCTTTAGTGGTATTTCACATGATTCTTACTTAAGGAGTTTAAAAATGGCATCCATCTTATTAAAACTCCTATACACTCTAAAATGTTAAAATCCATATCACTTTTCAGAATTCATCCATTTCTCCATTGTTTTTGGAGATAATTATTCTTTTCTTGATATCTCAAATTTCAGTGTGATATACTTCATTACTTCTGAAGCTTAAAGTATTTGAAGTTCTGAATATTGACAAATTTAAACACAATATTCTTTTTTTTAAAGATTTTATTTATTCTTAGGGGGAAGGGAGGGAGAGAGGGACAGAAACATCAGTGTGTGGTTGCTTCTTGAGCACCCTCTACTGGGAACCTGACCTGCAACCCAGGCATGTGCCTTGACTGGGAATTGAACTGGTGACCCTTTGGCTCACAGTCTGGCACTCAGTCCACTGAGCCACACTGCCCAGGGCATAACACAATATTCTTTAATTATTTTTTAATACAACTCATCCTAGGCCAAGAGACTTTAAAAATAGCTTCATAACAGTTTTGTGGTATCCATTTTCAAATGCCTGTAGGCAGTAGTGTGTGCCAAAATGTAATGTCAGATTCGAAGAAAGTGATATAAATATGAACTGGCTGGCTAGATGAAATGATTGATTGATGTAATTTTGTTTTGTCATTTCAAGGGAGTGAGAAAAATAGAGCCAAAATTCTATGAAAAATTTATCAGTCAGAGATTTGGAGAAGAAACAGTGCATCGCGTTGATCTTTGTTCCATGTTGAAGAAAAAGCAAAGTAATGGTTATTATCATTGCGAGTCTTCAATTGTGATTGGTGAGTGCCTTTTGAAAATCATTTATTATTTTAATTTTGATTTATTTAACATTTTTACTTTTGATTTTTTTAGCCCTCATTTTGGCAAATATTTGGGACTAATTGCATATGTTTTTTCTCAATGACATAATTTTCTAAATATATTTTAGGAATACTTATTGAACATTTTGTAGAACATATCTAGTATTTATATTTATCAGTCAAGATTTTAGTACATGTAGTTTCTCTGCTTGTGTGCTTTAAATATAATTATAATGAAATCTTAAAATGTTGA
This sequence comes from Anoura caudifer, assembly GCA_004027475.1. Taxonomy (NCBI): domain Eukaryota; kingdom Metazoa; phylum Chordata; class Mammalia; order Chiroptera; family Phyllostomidae; genus Anoura; species Anoura caudifer. Next base: position 67,168 of record PVKU01006950.1, read on the forward strand.
TTAAAAATGTATTTCAGTTTATTTCATTAATATGAAGAAAGCATTGTCTCCAGTAAAGGCCCAAATGACTACACCATTCTACACCAGACATTTTCATGTTTGTTTGTTGCTTTTAATTAGGAATAGAATGTTCTAGCACACAGAATTTCACTCTGGGAAAGCCTTTGTAGGTGGACTGCAAAGACTGAAAACTCATCCTTCAGTTTCTTTCCTCAAGGAAATGTGTTTTGTGGGGAAACAAAGATTCATACATGCTCTAGCATCTTATCAGAGAGATTGCATGTGGAGACAGGTTCACACACTCTTATGTTTCCAAGTGGAAATTGTGTACACCAAATGAAGATTTCTTTAAAAAAAAAAAAAACCACCAACAACAGAAACAGGACAGGCCTTTCCCCATTGTTGCCACGTGAGTGTATTTTGTAGGACCCTGGTCTGTCGTGATTCAGATTTACTATTTCAAACCAGGCACTATTCTTATAAAATTGTGAACTTCAAGACAACCTAACATGAAAATACTCAAAGAAGATAAATACATGATTCTAAATATTTCAAGGTCTTCAATCAAGGGAAATTCTCTCCACTTCAGCTTGAAGAAAACCTGTGGAAATACATGCCCTGAAAGAATCTTAATACTAAAGTTTATTAAAGCACATTAAAAAATGTTCAAGGGACACAATTTTATTTCCAAATTCTCACTGGAGATCTTCAGAGAAGTCATCCTTTTACCTTCCAAAGATTTTAGCTTCCTTAAGCAGCAGATACTCAGTATGTCATTTGAATTTTATGGTGTAAAATATTTCAAATCTATTTTAAGGAATTTTTTGGGGGGTTTCAGAACCTCATGTTTTCAGAGCTGTCTTCCACTGAAGCTTTATTTTTTATTTACTTTTTCTTTTTTTTATTGTTAATCCACTGAAGTTTTGATGAGGACTAAATGTTTCTCGTTTGCTCATTGTAAAAGGCAAATTAGAATCTGTCTGGAGTAGTACAGACTTTGGCTGGCTTTCCATGTCTTCTCTGTTATTACTTTAGGCCAGCCTTTACAGAGAACTACGTACTTCATTGCTTCTCCTATTCCCACTCTCATTTAAAAAATAAACAAAAAAATAATATGTAAATTTGGCTAGAGGTATTGTGGGACTGCATTATATAGGTTTCAGCATCCTTCACCCAGACAGTTCCGCTCACACCATATCAGTATGTTTTGGCCACTGATTTTTTTTATTGCTCTTTTCTAGCTTAGTTTCAAAAATCCCAATTATAGGCAATTTCTCTAGATATTTTTCATTAGGCTTCTTTATATCTCATCCTTTTCTAATTCAGAGCAATTTAGCTTCTTTCAGACTCTACCGACCCTGTATCCCGCCCCCCCTAGTTTTTTTTTTTGCTGTTTTCAAACTTCAGTCACATTTTGTGACACTAGTATGAACTGTAAAATAATAACTGCATCTGAAATGATAGTTATGTTAAAATTAACCAAGTTTAATACACACTAGGGTTCTTTTATTTGCTATGGATAATTATTGATTTTCTCATTCCTACCGGAGTTTTGAAACAGTATTTACCAGGATTTTGGGATACTTTCTTTGTGTATTTAATTTCTTGATTGGATTTAATGGGTTTATATTGGTTTGACTTCTCTTTAACTTGATTCTAGCACAAATTTAATGTCTGTTTCCAGAATCTTGTGTATATTGAGTGGGTCAGATTTCTGATCTTAAGATATTTTGTATTCAGAATGCTAGAGTGGCAGTTGGGTTTCAAGGAACCTGGGAACCTTCTGAAATTGCTTAGGAAACTGTGTATGTAGGTACATACATGACTTTTCTGGGGAAAGATTTATTAGATTTGCATATTTCCTATCTCTTAGTTTGTTAATGGTGCGTTCTTGGACACTGGTAGATTCCAAATCACCCTGATTTTCTTTGCAACTGTTTCTGTATCATTTAGGGCATCTTGTTATTTATTTATATTTTAAAAATATTTATTTTTTCTTAAAAATATTTATTTTTTCCAGCTTTATTGAGATATAATTGATGTAACTTGTGTAAGTTTAAGGTGTACAACATACTGACCTGATACATTTATATACCGTGAAGTGGTTACCAGCATAATATTAACACCTCCATCCCTTACATACTTACCAATTTTGTGTGTGTGCGTGCGCGTGGGAAGAACATTTAAGTGCTTCATTCTTAGTAATTTTCAAGTATATAATACAGTATTATTAACTATAATCATCATGCTGTTCATTACATCCCCAGAAATTGTTTGTCTCGTAACTGCAAGTTTGTACTTTTGACTGACCTCTCCATTTCCCTCCTCCCGCCCCTTGTAACCATCATTCTGCTCTGTTTCTGTTTCAGCTGTTTTAGATTCCACGTATGTGAGACCATACAGTGTTTTTCTTTCTCTGATTTTTCACTACTTTTGGTTTTATTTTAGCATGGGTCTGTTTTTGGAATTCATTTTCATGTTTCTTGTATAAATGACATGTCAGGTGTCTTTTTAAAAAAATATCAGTGACTATATGCTTCATTTCTTTCTTTTGAATCATTTTTTAATTGTTATTCTATTACTGTTGTCCCAGTTTTTCCCCCTTTGCTCTCCTCCACCCATCCCACCCCCTCACTCCCACACTCAATCCCCACACTGTTGTCCATGTCCATGGGTCATTCATACATGTTATTGACTAGTCCCTTCCCCTTCTTTCCACCATTATCCTTCTCTCAACCTCCCCTCTGGGCACTGTAAGTCTGTTTCACATTTCCATGCTTGTGGTTCTATTTTGTTTGTTAGTTTATTTTGTTCTTTACATTCCTCTTATAGGTGAAATCATATGGTATTTGTCATTCACTGACTAGCTTATTTCATTTAGCATAATACTCTCCAGTTCCATCCATGCTGTTGAAAAGGGTAGGAGCTCCTTCTTTCTTCCTGCTGTGTAGCATTCCTTTGTGTAAATGTACCATAGTTTTTTGATCCACTCATTTACTGATGGGCACTTAGGCTGCTTCTAGCACTTGGCTATTGTAAATAGCATTGGTATAAATATAGGGGAGCATAAGTTCTTTTGAATTGGGGTTTCAGGATTCTAATGGCATATTCCAAGCAGCAATATATGCTTCATTTCTAATTGATTCTTTTTCATGTTTTCCTGTTCTGCTCTTTGCTTCATGGATGCTATTCCTTCATTTTTCTCGGAGGATTTCAACGTAGTTTGTATTTAATGTTCTTTTCACATTTTTTAAGTTTCTAGTTCCTCGGGTATGAATTCTACCCGTTGGGTCTTTTGTGGCACTCCATTTCCTCTGGTGCTTTTTAAGTTTTTCTGAGGGCTCATTTGCATGTTTCCTCTTCATAACTTGATGTGCGGTTTAGAGATGTCAGCCCTAGTCCAATAGGTACCCTGCTCTGAACCGGGTGAGGAGCTGGCAGTTGCAAACCATCCTTGTCCACAGGGCTGGAGTTCATTGTTCTTGTGTCTCACCAATTTGTGAGGTTTTTTAAAGAGTAAAGAGCATCAGCACTTGCCATATTGGCTTCAAATATTTTCCAGATTTTATTTTGCACTTAATTTTGGTCACAAGTTATTTTTCATAGTAAATGTTTCAAATTTTTGTTAAATTATAGATTTAAAAAGTTCTACTATGATTTGTTTAATTATTATGACTAGAGTCATCTCCAAACCAGAGATTTAATATGTTAATGTAAGAAATGTCCAAACCTGTAGAGATTTTTATGAGTTTACTTGAACCAAACTGATGACAATTGCTGGGAAGCAAAATCTCAATGGATTGAGAAAATGCTCCAGAGGATGGCAGTTTTGCAGCTTATTTTATGTATTAGAATCAGAGGAGAGGTGAGGAGGGTTACATGAAATCCAGTGGGGTAGGTTAAAGAGGTGGGAGAAAGCAAAGCTGGAAATCTCTGAGATTGGGTAAAAAGTAAAACAGAGAGACACATACTTTGTTTTTTGTTTTTTTACATAGGGGGTAGAGGATGAGTTACTAATGCACCTTTATAGCACTTAGAGATGGTATGGGGTGGGGGGGGAGTAGTGAGGGGTTCTAGTGGTCTCTACTTGGGTGTGGTTATGCCCGGAGGGGTCTGGTAAAGATTACCTGACATTTCAGAGGTGTGTTATCTTCGATGCAAAAAGCCTGGAGAGGGTCAGTTCTGGTAAACGGTGACCTTTGTCGAGGAAGCTGCAGGCCTAGAATGTGACTGTCCACCGTGGCTGGCGTTTGGTGAGGAATTTTTACGTTCAGACCGTCCCATGCAGTTGCTGTCGGTGTCTTGAGTTTGTAAGGTTGCCACGGAGGCTTTCCCTGAGATGGTCAGTTTTAGTCGGTGGTCCCTTTTCCATCCACAGGTTCGGATATTTATATTGTCTTCTAGTTTTTTTCATTTGAGCTTTTATAATTTTAAAATTTTCTTATTTATTGATTTTGGGGGCAGGGGACAGACAGACAGAGACAGAGAGACAAACATCCATTTGTTGTTCCACTTATCCATTCATTCATTGGTTGATTCCTATATGTTCCCTGATGGGGGATTGAACCCACACCTTAATGTATTGGGATGATGCTGCAAACGAGCTACCTGGCCAGGGCTTTCGTTTGAACTTTCAAGCTACCTGTTATGATCATTAATGTTAAGTACTCAGACACAGAGTATTAACAAAAAAATCCAAGTACTAAAAGTGAGTGTGAAGTAGGGATTTAGTTTTAGGAATATGTTTTTACAAAACTTTTTATACCCCTACAACCTTAGTCTGTGTTCCAGAGATCAGAAATTATCAGCCTTTCATGTTGTATTTGATTGAAATAGTTTTTTTTCCTAATTTGAATGACTTGCCAATATTGGGGTGATTTCATTTTTAAAAAAAGCTGCGTTTCTACCACCTTCTGAACAATCTGCTCCCACATTCTTGCATATCAGTGATTTTCTGGATAGGGTAGTAGGCACATTGACCTTGCATGTAGCTGCTTTTTATCATCTCCACCCCTTACTCTGTTGTTTTTCTTATAAAATTTGCTTAACTGTTCACACTACCTACTTGGCTCCCAGGTCACTTGAGTTTGCCCCCCCAACCCCCCGCCAGCTCTTGCTGTTCCCTGTGCCTACTTTGCTGAGTGCATTTCTATGTTGTGCATTTTTGTCCTCTCTGTCATCTGTACCTTGATGTGGAGTGTTGGGGGAGTTTGCTAGGATATGGAGGTAACATTTGGATTTTTAGATACAAGGGATGGTACTGCATTTTAGTTCTCTCATATCACAACTCTGAGTGATACTATGCCTACTTGGTGTTATCAGGCTATAACTCTGTACAAACCTAACTATACTAACCAGCTATAATCCAACCACCCCCTACTCTATCAACTGCCCCCCACCCCCAAAGGGAAGGAAACCAGGAATGAAATGTGATTCAGATTTCTTAGGGTGGTGAAAGCTGTTCTGTGTGAGCTACTTACTGGAGTTGGGTGAATTAATTTTTCTCAGGCAGCTATGTTCCATTTATATTTCCTTAGGGAAGGTAATTGACTAAATGACATTCTCTGTAAGACTGATGAGCAATTTAGTGCTTGCAAAAACTAGTTTGCTTTCAGCTGTCAGACTCTCTCATAAGGGGGCAGTAGGGAACTTGGAAAGGTCTGGAAGGTATTTCTTTTGCAGGCCAGTATACTTCTTTATAATTTCTGCAAGCCCAGGTGGGAACAGTGATTTTCTGGGACCGTCACCCTTTTTTGTTTAATAATAATCCATCATTAATTTAATATTATTGAGCAGGTACAATGTGTGTACTCCTCTCTTGGGTATCATGAAATACAAAGAAATATAAGACACTGTCCTTAAGGGTGATATGAAGTCACTGGGCAGCTAAGACTACATCTGAGAAACGGAGATGGAAGAGGAGTAGATGAACGGGGCTTTGTCCATAGCAGTAATGGACTTTGGTGTAGGACACAGTGGAAGAAGCTTGCAATTTTACCTTCTGGGAAAGTGTGAAGATGGTGAGTACAAGAGTTTGGATAAATAGGATGAGATCAAGGAGCAGATGGGTGGACAGTAGAGAAAGCACCCTTTCTAGGACCACTAGTATGATTTACAGGGGTGGGGAAGCAATGGACTGGGAGGTAGGGTGGGGGCAGTCTTAGAGATAGGAGCCACACTTTAAAGGCTGTAGTGGTGGAGTCTCCTGTCTCGTTAGTGGAGGAAGCTACAAAGGAGGCGGTGGCTTGGTTTGTGTGTTTGAGGAATTGGTGAGGGAGGTGGGAAAGGAGATGGGCACAATCACACATACTGAGGCAGTGAACGTGTAATAAAGGAGACTGAGTAGATAGGTGTAAATAGAGGATGAAGTTTAATACTCAACACAATGACACAGGATTGGACCCTAAGATAAGACCTTCAAGACTATAGCACAGAGGCAGTGAGGGGTAGGGTTATGCCAACCATAGGCTCAAATAGAAACAAACAGGCCCACACAGATATGGTGATAGAAGGGGAAAAGGGTCATATATATCAGGTAAGTCAGAGTCATCATAGCTACAGTCTATTCAGTCTGTGTCCAAAGCCAAACAGATCAGATCAAGATACCAGACTTTATGGGGTGAAACTCTATGGAGAATTCTGAGTGAGTCAGTGAATTTATTCTATCCAGATGTCCCTGGTTTTGAGAATCACCCTTAAGAGACATGGGCAGCTTAGACCGATGCTGTCAGTTTTAAAATGCTTGTCATGGTTCATCCAGTGATTTCCAGTTAGTCATACCTAAGTTGTGTTTCAGCCAAAAGGAAAGGACTTTTGGGGTTGCATCTGGGGAGACCCTCAGCTCTGACTTTGGTGTCCTAATCTTCAGTGCCATTTTATCCTTAGAGACCACAGCAGAGCTCCAATAGCTCTGGATCTTGCCTAATTTTAGTGTGCAGGCATGGGATCTTCCCTATGAAGGAAAATACTGTCAGAGTAGTGCCCCATTGGTTGTTGCGGCAGGGAGTGCTGGAGGGAGAAAGAAGTCAACAATTTTTCTTCATGGCTGGAAAGCAGAGCTAGGGCAAAAATCTTTGAGCTTTCTAGAATCTTGAAATCGTAACCTATATCAGATCAATGATAAATAATAAAGTTTCAAAATATTTAATTTGAAAATGTTTATATTGCTTAAATGTCATATGCCCATGTGAAGGTCTACTTAGTGGAGAGCAGTATTGGCAATAGATGGGCGTTTGAATGTTGATTTTTCTCATGCAAATTGTTTACTTTTTTGTTGTAGAAAAATGTAATTCACTGAATGATTTAATACTCTAATAATTTATAAGGCTACACTTTTGTTAGATTTTAAATTCTTTTAAAATATACTTTTATTTACTTGTTCTCAAACTTTGGTCCGTGGATCCCTGGCAGTCCCTGCGACACTTTCAGGGGTCTGTGAGGGCAAAACAATTTTGATGATAATGTTAAGACATTGTGTGCCTTTTCCACTGGGTTAACATTTATACTGATGATGCAAAAGCAACAGTGGGAACAACTGTGTGTGGCCAGTATGAATTAAGGCAGTCGCAGTTAAAAATTGTTTCAGGTCAATTTTATGGAAGAATGTTCTTACTGAGTCATAAAAATTATTAATTGCATTTAATCCCAACCTTTAAGAATGTGTCTTTTCAATATCCGGTGTAACAAAAATGGGAAGTGAGCATAAACACTTCTATTGCATATTGAAGTAGGAGGTTGACTCCAGGAAAAGCATTTGATTGGTTAAGCTACAAGGTAAAGTTGCCACTTTCTTTCATAGAATGCCATTTTTTTTCCTTGAAGGATGACTGAAAGACAAACTATCATTTTCAGACTTGGGCCTAACAGGTGTTTTCTTGAAAATAAATAAAACTGTCACATCAAGAAAACTGGCATTATTTATTGCTAATGATAAATATAGTCCACATAAACAAAAGCTCTTATTGGAGAGGGAGATTGTGAGAAATTTTTAAGAGTGAAAAGAGGTCCTGGGGCCAAGGCATGTATGAATTCCTGCATTAGTTCATGAAACCAGAAAACAGTGTAATCCTCAGACAATTCTTCAAAATTAATTTTGATTAATATTTCCAACTTTTTCTTCTTACATTAATTCTGATGGCTACTCAGCTGTCTCTCTATAAAATATAAACTGGTTTGATTCCTTTCACCTAAATTTTTTTCTATATCTCTCCTTAATTTCCATTTAAGCATTCATTTTTTGGTAAAGATATGAGTGCAAAATACTCCAGGCTGACAGTAGCATGTCTATATGATATGACTTATTAATAAACCACTATTATTTTAATACTTTGTAATATACAAATGTCTCTTTTGTGATGGTCAGAACTAAAATTTTATCTTGTTTTTTTGGGGGTTGTTGTTGCACAGGCTAACAGGGAGATGATTACAAAAATTTTATCTCTACTTGGACCAGTGATTTTCAACCTTTTTTATCTCATAGCAACCATAAACTAATCACGAAAACTCTGCAGCACACACAAAAGTATCATTTTTTTGCCAATCTGACAAAAAATAGGTATAATTTTTATTTATTCACACCAGATGGATATTGTTGTGTTGGCAATTGTCATTTTTTATTTGACAGTCTAAGGGAAAAGAGGTCAGTGCCTCTGACTAGTCGGGTATCGCATGTTTTAAAATTCTTGCCGCACAACAGTTGAAAATCACTGACTTAGACCAATTAAGATGAATCTATTTCAAGCGTGTTACAAGAGGGAAATAGTTTTATCATCTGAGAAAACTACACATTTTTTTTTACTTGAAAACTTTAGCAGTTGGAAATTTTCTCTGTTAAAAATTATCAAATAATTTAAGAGGAACTCAGTAGAGGATGTTTCATTATTTTCTTTATGACATAGAAATTGAGTGACTATACAGTTTGTCATTCAAATGGTATACTTACAAGTGTGCTATTCTGGGATAAAAGAAGAAAATTAAGACTATCCAGATAAATGAAGAAAATCAAGACTCTCTGGGTTTAACTGGGACTCATGTCATCCTACTTAGAAAGCATAATGCTCTTTAAAAAGCAGAGCCTTTGACGTGTTAAAATACGATATCTCAAATGCCAATCTGGTTCCTTTTGTAATCTAATTGTCCCTCTTTAAATGTTCTTTTGATGAAACATGTCTTCTGAGAAGGAAGTGTTTGAAATTTCATTGTTATATGCCCTATAAAAATGAAAAGCAATTCATAATCGGAACTCTCAGGTTATTTTTATATCTACTTGAGTTAGAGGAAGCTTCAGATTAAGTAGCTGAGAAAATTAATCTTAGTGATGGCTCACTGTGTTTTAACTGGTGTATCAGCGTTTAATCTGGACACTAATACAAAGTGGCAGCTGTGGCTCAGGCTATTTTGAAAATTCAACCATCTGTTGGCCTGTTTTCAAACCTTCTGATTTACATTAGATGCCTTAGGAACTCCACATATTAAAGGGGCAGTGCTATATGGTATATTTAACTATCTGAAAATTAGGCTCCACTGCTAGAATGATGCAATAAAAATTTGTCATTTTATGATTTATTTGTAGAGCCTTCTATTTTAAGTGTGTTCTGGAAAACATGAAAATAAATTTTTCCCCATGTGTATGCTTATTTTATTTTTTAAATTTAGTTTTCAGTTGCATTTGACATACAATATTATATTAGTTCCAGGTGAACAATGTAGTGATTAGACATTTATGTACCTTAAAAAGTGACCATCCTGATAATCTAGTACCCATCCGACGCCATGTATAGTTATTACAATATTATTGACCATATGGTCAATGTTGAATTCCAAATAAAAAAAATGAACTGCATGAACAAACTCATTGAAGTGCTGAGCCCGTGGTCAAACAAACCCATTAAGATATAGCTAATTAGTGTTAAGAGACCCTTTCAGTTGCCAAAGTTATGGCTAACTAGCCCATCATATTGCCTAATTGACTCCAAATACATTGTTGCACTATACTGAAAATGCTTATTGATTTTTAAAAGTGCTAAGCACAGTGCCTGGCAAATAGTGTTATAAAATGTTCTTATTAATTTTAATAGTCTTATTAGTTCTATTAGAATGCTTATTGGAATGGTATTTTTACTTTTCTAACATCAGAATGCTCATTTCAAGTTATATAGATTTGCATTATTCTTCATGTTTTCCTTAAATTAGTATGTGATTAATACTGGTGCATTTAAAAAAATAAAAATGAGTATATCTGTGTGTGTGTATATATGTGTGTGTGTAGACATACACACACACAGGGGTGGGCAAAAGTAGGTTTACAGTTATGAGTACACAAAACACAGTTTATTCTGTTATTTATTAATTATTGTATTATTTATATTACAACTGTAAACCTACTTTCGCCTACCTCTGTGTATAGCAGGTACTTTAATTTATGTATTTATGCAGTATTTTTATATTGCATATACATATTTGTACAGGGTGGGGCAAAAGTAGGTTTACAGTTGTGTATTCACAAAACAGTTGATTCTTGCATTATTATTTATTGTATTATTTCCCATAAGAACAACTGTAAACCTACTTTTGCCCCACATTGTATATAATTTATATATATATACATACAATGGCAAAGATAAAAATTTGACTTTGGGGAGGAAACAAGCAACTAGGCAGATCTATTCTATTTAATGCAGTATTATCTAAAAAATTAACTTGATAATGTGGTAAAATCACAAGAGCCAGATGTACAAAACTCATTAATTCTTCTCCATTTTAGTGAAGCATGGAGGAATTGGAAAGGATGCAGAGTAGTGGAGAGAGTGAGCTAGAGAGAGAAAAGCAGAGTGACCCAGAGTTCCCAGTCAGACAGACCTTTTCCAGTGGCCACTGCCACTTCCCAACTAGCAATATTGTGCACATTACTTAAGGACCCTAAACCTGTAAGGTAGGGCTAGTAATGGTGTTACCTCATAACATCGTGAGAATGGAATGAAATAATACACGAAAAGCATTTAGCGTCATGCCTGATACATACTCATTGTCCACTCACTAGTACCCATTATCATTGCTGTTTTTATTTCAAATTGTATGTAGAATTCTTATGTCCAGGACAGAGCAGCCCAAAGGCTGACTTAAGGAAAGGTTAGTATTTTCTTTTAAGGATTGTATTTATTTATTTTGAGAGAGGGGGGAAGGAAGGGCGAAGGAGAAGGAGAGAAACACCAGTGTGAGAGAGAAACATTGATGTGAGAGAGAAACATCCATCAGCGCCCTGCTTGGGAATCTAACCAGTGAGCTTTCACTTTGTGGGATGATGCCCAACCAATGAGTCACACCAGTCAGGGCAGGAAGGGTTAATATTTTTAAAAAGTAATTTCTTCTTAATCTTTACTAGTTGTACACTATTCTAGGAATTACGAAGAACTTTGGACTCTGAAAAATTGTTAACAGTGGAACAAAGTGTGAAGGGATTTGTGAAATGTCTTTATGTTTAAGGGGGAAGAGAGAGTATCATTTCCGAGGTCATCCAGCTTGGAGGTCCGAGTGACCTCACAAAGTCTCTTCCATCATTATGATAACTCACAAGTTCTCTGTTTTGTGTTACATTGTTGTATTTTAGTTTTTGCTGAAGCTAGACTTTCTGATTAATTGGAAGAGAAGTAGTAACATTCTCATTGTCCAGCTGTGTCTCTAAACCCATCCCACTGTATTCTTTTGTTAGATATTTACTCTTAAAACAGGAATTGGAAGACAGAGTATGACTGTAGTGAGGAAACGGCTCGTGGTTGGCGGCACTGGTGAAGGGAACTCAGGATTCACTGATGTTGCCTGAGCCATCAGTTCATTCCTAGCTCCCTTGGGGCATTTGAAGAGCTGCGCACTCAAAAGACTCCTCCTTCCCTGTAAAACTCCTTTAGTCTCTCTATAGTCGTTACAATTTATTTGTGCCGTTTATTGAACAGCTATTTATTGAACCTGCCAAGTGCCAAGCGTTATGCTCTCTCTATATTGAGGATGAAACATGGGCCAACGTAGGCCATACTGTTCAGCAGTTTACTTTCTAGTAGGTGATCATGCAATTACAATGATAATGACTGTGATGAAGTTAATAGGAACCCAGTGGGGGTTCTTTTAATTCGGCCTGAGATTAAAAGGAAAGACTGCATAGAAGAGGTAGGGTTTGAGCTGAAAAATGAGAATGTTGGGGAGGGAGAAAAGGAAGGGAAGTTTTTTCTCAGAGGAGTGTAAGTAGTTCACTCTGCACATGAATTACTTGTCATTCAGGTCTTATCTTAATTCAGATCTTATTTTGTAGGGAATGGGGATCATCAACAATATTGGAGCTTGAATGTCACAATCGGATTTGTGCTTCAGAAGGTCAGTCTTCTGATGGTATAAACACTTGATTATCGAGAGGGAGTAGAACACTGAATCAGCAAGATGAGTAGGAAGGCTCCCTGCGAGTCCAGGCAGGTTGCGATTGCCTGCAGTTAGCGTTTGCAGTGGAGATGAGAAAGGGGGATGCGTTGTAGATCTAGGTAGGCAGGAGAATCAGTGTTTTCAGGTTTAGGCTGGATTATGAAAGACAGAGGAGAATTCTAGGGTAGCTCCCACACATGGAGTTTAGACAGCTAGAAGGTGGTAGTGCCCTATACCTGCATAGTAGATAAAGGAGAAAACAGATTTTGGTGACAAGAAGATGAGTTCAGTTTTAGACTAAAAAAAAAAAGTACCTGTGGCCCAATCGAGCGGCAGATCCAGGAGGAAAGTCTGGGACACAGATGATATATCCAAGAGACAGATGTGGGGCGCAGCGGCATTAGGTTGGTAGTTAAAGGTGTGAGTATGAATGAGGTGCTGAGGGGCACCTGGGCACCCTGGGACTTTAGCTACTTTCACAGCTAGTTACCTGAGATAGCTCTTGGAGAGGAGGAAAGGAGACTTCCAAACAGGGGTTAGGATAGAGATAAAAGGTTGTGGAAATTATTTGAGTAAATACGACATCCATTTATTGTTTCTTGTTGCCTTATGGGATCTGGACTTAAAGACATAAACATTTCCCTTTACTATTTATTCAAGTTTACTTCTTCTACAGAGAAACCTGTTCTCATAAAAACAGAGGGATAAGGAGAGTAAAAGAAACACAGAGTATACATTATTTCCCTTTACGAAGTTTAAATTTTCCACCTTCTTTCATTAACCTCTAAAGATTCTTTGATATTTTATCTGACTTTAATATGTTTTATATAAAATACCTAAAACACTAATTGTAGCTAACTGAGAAAATGACATTTTGTCAGTTCATGAATTGTGGTTTTATTTGATCTTCTATTGACTTTAGTATTGAGGGGAGTATTTTGTCTTGATTCTGACTACGAGTAAAGGAAACTACATTAGATCTTCACAAGTTTTATGTTTTCGACCAGGGAACCGTAACTGCCAAATATATTTTCATTGCTAACAGCTCTTATCCAAGCAAAAGGTTTTGCTTAAGAAGTCAATCTAAGCATAATAAGGTTTAGAGAGAGGCAGTTCACAGTTTTGCTGCTTGTTCTCCAGCTACACATTTAACAAGAAAGTAGTTTGTAAATGTGGCATACATATTCGTATACGATGGGTTTTTTTTTAATTAGTGTGGAACTCTTTTTCAATGACTTACTTTTTTAGGGCTTTTTTTTTTTTGCTATACAAAATTATGTACAGACCCTTTCGATTACTTCCCTAATTTTAATTGACCACATTTTTACTAAATGTGGATACCACCTTTTTACTGAAGCAAAGGTAAATACAAAGCTGCAGTGGCCACTAGTGTTTTCCCTGTTCTGAGTCCACTCCCTTTCCCCTTTCTTCCCTGTTGGCAGAGCCCCCTCCCTTCACTATGAGGCGGTGGGCTTCAGGGCATGTGGGCCCCGCTTTAGCCTGCAGGTGATTGGGCCCATTCTTCTTGCCAGGGATGAGTTTAGGAAGTAGCATATGACCTCATTCTGATCTGTGAGGGGAAGTCTGCTTGGAACCTCAGAGAACAGTTTTTGGTGATACATGGAGATTTGTAGAGAAGAAAATGTCATTTTCTAAGTTGGAAATTGTTGGGTATCCCTGTGTGCCTGGACTTAGCAGCCACCATGGTGAATCTGGATGATCTTGTTAAACGACGGAATTACCCAACCCTGGAGCCACTCTGCCTCAGATTGTAGAGATGGCATTATTTTTTAACCACTTGAGTTGGGACTTTTTTGTTACCTGCAGCTGAGTGCATCCTAACACATACACATTTCAGATGTGAAATAAGAACTGTATTAATAGAAAATAGACTCAGCTCTTTGGTTTTATGAATGTTTAAACAGCAGTTCTGACAGTTATCAAATGTTGTTAGCATTATGTGTAAACAGAACGGAGGCTGACATGTGTATCAGAAGAATGTCAGCCTGGGTTGCGGGGGCTCATGACAGATCCTGAGACCTGCCAACACCAATCTTCACTTAACTGCATTTTGTTTGGTACACGTGGGTTTTCTTTTTATCATCTTGGGGATTCACTCTCATTCTTCCTTAGCACTTTAAGAGTTATTAGAGGAAAAATGCTTTAATAACAACACTCTGAGTTATTAAAGCACCTTTTATGTGAAGTCTTCAAATTCTTTACATAGCAGGAAGTATCACTGACTGTCATCTGGTCCAAGGTCACAGTGGGCCACTTTCAGAGCTAACTGTATTGAGGAGATTCCATATAAAGAATAATTAGGACCTATGAAAAACCCCAATAAATTAGGAACTGTAGAACCAAATTTTGTTTGTATTGTGCAACTACAAATAAAATCTTCCCATTTGGGCCCTATTGGCTTTCCTGAAGTTTACTTTTTTCTTTCTGTGAAGGATGTTGCTTTCTCTCTGAAAGTCTTGGGCATTAAGGGATTAAAGGCACTTGAATAAGAAAGCAGCCCTGTCAGGTAATACAAACACTGGCCAGAAGATTAGTTGTATCCTTTACTTTTTTTTTCTTAAATAGGTTTTAACATCCAAAGGTTTAATTTGTCCTACAGTAAGTAACTCTAGTCACTTTTTGTGATTTTACTGTTAATGCTTGAAAAGAAGGACAGGCTGTAAGAAGCGGGACTGAACAGTGTCTGTCTGGAAGATGACTGTTAACTGGCCTTGGTTCTTGGATTCCCGCATTGTCTTCACAAAGCTGTCCAGTGTGCACGTTGAGTGAAGGCTCTTGTTCCGCAGGGGTGTGCCTTCAACTGCCCACCTCCTCCCTCCTCCTGCCCTGGCTTTCCTACCTACTCTGAGTGTACATCTCCAGTCGAGTTAACTTCACCCCAGGAGCTGATGAAATTACCACATAAGCACATACTAAGTGTTTAATAAATTGTTCCTTGAATCAAGTTGAATTGATACGATGGTATAATATAAATTCCAGGTGTCAAAAAACACAATGTAACTTGTTAGGCCTTCTTCCAGCCTTCTATTTCAAGAGCTCTGCTGCCTTCTGTTCTCTAAGCGGACACATAGATGCTCTTCCCTAATTTGTGTCTCACCAATTCCGGACTTGTCTTTAGCTCTAACATCGGTTAAGATTGGTCCACACACAGAAGAGAACCCACCGCATAATAAGCGTGGAGGAGGCATTTGAAAATTGGTGCTAAACAGGAACACATCAGCAGAGATTCAGGAATGCCCGTTATGGGTTGGCGAAGGACTTCTTTTGGAGTGCTGGTTTCTGCTTATTTCATCCCCCTTTCTAAGTGCACGTATGCTGTATATGGGACATTAGGTTTTCTCCACGTGTTTCGTAGGGGAAAGCACAAGTCTCTTTCCAACTGCACACTGAAATTATATAGCATATGGCAACTTCAATACAAATACCTACAATTTTCAGTTTTAGAGAAAAACAGCTGAAGCACTGCAAAGAGAAGTAAAAAGTCCTTGTGGAAAATATGACTGAAGTAGGAATAATGGTAAAAAAACAGATTCTTGGTTCTCAAATTTCACAGAACAAGATTTTTTCCCCTGGTTATTAAAAACAGGACTTTAATGGTGAGATTTACAGATAATTCTTAAAGTTTTCGATTATGATTTTTTCAGTTTCTTTTCCTTACAAACATTCATAAGAACAGCTCTCAAATATCAAGATTTAATGATATAGTTTCAGAAGCTTGCCCTTTGGTTACCAAATGGCTCTGCAGATGCAGCAGTGGCTAAACAATGGAGGGGCATCTGTGTGATAGATACACACTTATTGTGGATTGCTTACTGAGACCTGAAATTCAGTTTTATTTGTTTATTTATTGATTTTTTTGTAACACTAATAATACAATCTAGAGCAGCACAGTCCAAATAAACTTTCTGCGATGATGGAAATGATCTAAATCTGTAGTGTCAGAACTGAATTCTAATTGTATTTAATTTTTTAAAATATTTTTTATTGTTGTTCAAGTACAGTTGTCTCCACTTCTCTCCCCACCATTCCCCTTGACCCCAGCCATCCCCACCTCCCACCCTCTATCCTATCCCCCTTTGTCTTTGTCCATATGTCCTTTATACATTCCTTGAAATTTGGTTTTAAAAGAACATACTTAAACAGAATACAGTGTTGGGTATTTTCATCCATCCTTCTTCAGGTCCAGAATAATTGTCTTTTGGTAGCCCTGTGTCAACATAAAAAATTGGGATATATTCTAAAATATCCCAATTTTCATGAGTTTCCATAAATTGTTGAGCACTTCCTGAACTTAGGCACATTTTCACTGAAACTGCAACATTTCTTGGCATAACAGTTTCCATTAAGTGTGCATCCTGCTGTGTAATGAAATTTTCCTGAAGTGTCTTTTTTGTGCTTAAAGGCATGTCTCCTGAGGATTGGTTCTAGAATTTGGAGGGATAAAGCACTATTTTCCCCTTTCTTTATACCTCATGATTTACAGTCCTTTTTCTTCCTGCTCTTTTGAATATAGAAACATTCTTTTCTTTCTCATATGTTAGAAGCATATAGTTGTCAAACTCAGATTTCCTTTAATAAATGAGTTAGAGGTCTCAGTAGAGTTGGCAGTCTGTATAGTTTTATAAAATCAGGGTCTTACAATGAGATTCGTTCTTTATCTTGAGTCAGACTTTTACAGCAAGGTTGCTCAGAAATCCAAATATATATGTATTCAGTTCTAGGTAGAAAATAATGCCAACCAATGACACAGAGAATAGAGCTTTTAGTCATAGTAAATAATTTTTCCCACTACAGACAATAATCAGAGCAGTTATGTCAAAGTACATGGAGAAGAGGCAGGTTTTTAGTTTTATTCCTGCCATGTTAACCATTATAATAAAATTGAAATTGCTACAGCAGATACAGGCAACTGTTCTAACCATGATTTGTCCATAGCCAGGCCTGTGAGAAAAGAAACACACAAAGGTTATTCTTTTGAATTCATGAATATATTATATCAGATATGTTTTCTCATTGAAGTTAACCTTTAAAAAAAAATCTTTTAAGTTATGGTGGATCCCTATACATTACTAAAAGCAGTCTGATAATTCTCTAATAAAAACCCATCAACATCCTTGGGGATTACTTGTGCATGGCACATGGTACCGTTTTCCGGGGAGACGAGTGCTCTGGGGCGGCCGTGGTACCTCCGTGCTGCAGATGGAGCCTCTCCGCGGCATCAGGCAGCAGTGCCAGTCCAGCTCCAGGAGAGTCTGTCTTTGCGCCCTTTGCTTTAAAGTAGGAGCACGTGACTCTAGGAGCATTAATAAAGGAATTTGGCACCAAATTTGAGAAACCAAGACATTTAAAATATATTACCACAGAGCTTGGTTAAATAACTATTTTTTCTACATGTTATCTGTAATTGCAGTAAGCTGTTCCATAAAGTATTTATATCTGATAACACATGTAAGTTATATTTAATAATACAGGACTCTGGGATCAGATGCTCAGGGTTTATCCAGCCAAATTGAGTTCAAATCCTGTTATTGTTGCACACTCTCTGAGAGATTTTGGCCAAGTTACTTTTCGGAGCTCAAACTTATTTATCTGTAAAATGGAGATAGTAATAGTACATAAGTTGTAAAGCTAAGTAGTGATTAAATGAACGAGTAACTATAAAAGCCCCTAGCTAGTGCCTGGGCACTTATCTCCTGGGCACTGCATTTGGGTGAGAGGCTTTCTTGCTTGGAGGTCACATGTGTCATATAAGCAGTAACCCCGGATGGCAGCCAGGAGGGCAGGAAATGGGAAGGGAGGAGACGAAATTGCCTGTTGGTGCTGAGAACACTGACGTGCATACAGATACAGCCTTCAGCCAGTCCGTTCTAGTCTCTTCCCGTCCTCCCAAGCACTACCTACTTTTCAACAACAAATTAAAACCTTACAAGGAATTTGCCTGATTTACAGATGAAGATATCAAAACTCTGACAAAGAGGTCAAAGTTTCATAACTGACAGGTTTGGGCTTTAAACCTCTGGCTTTCTTATTCTAAAGATTGTGTCACTGTAGCAATATTGGCGACTGAGGAATGCCAGGAGTCATCCATTTTCTTCACTGAAGAGTATTTACTGCAAATATTTCTTTCTTTAACACAAAAAGTACTCCTTAGGATAAAAAATGGACAATTTTTATTCTTTCAGACTGCACACTCTTTGTTCAGATGAGTGTGAAAGTAGACACACTGCATTCAGAACTTTAGAAGTTTTCATTATCCATCATCCTCTCCTTCCATCTCATGGGAAATAGATGTGTGTGACAAGCTAGGAAGTAGACGAGTAAAGGAGGAATTTGGATGGCACTTCTGGCACTAAGAACAGAGGACAGCTCTTCCCTGTGTAGGAGGACAGATTTGAACAATGACATAAAATCAGTGATCTCGTGTCATGGAGTTCTAAATATGTTGTGTTTTGAAATTAGTTGTTTTGCTGCCCTTGAATTTGCATAACCACCTTGTGATTTAAATGAGAAATATGCTCTTATTCCTGGTCTTTTTCTCAGTGATGGGTCTTCATTTGGAGAATTTTCTGGGCTATTGACATAGTTGACGCTACCATTTCAAAATTCATGGTATTGATTAATGCTCTAGTAGAACAAAGCAGGGTTCAGAAAGCAGATCTTTAACTTTACAAGGTGTGCCCTGAAGTACAGAGAAGAATCCACATTCTCCTTTATCCCCACCTCCCTGTCATGTCTACTGTCTGTGCTGTGTGTTAAGTAGTTAATGGTGCTTCACACAAGTTGTGCCTTCAGCGCTCGGCAATGTCAGGTTCCCCATTCATAAAACAAACAAAGCAACTGAAATCCTCTGGGGAAAAAGAAAGCTCTTCCTCATTAAAAGCAGGCAGAGAATGTTTTTTTGTTCCTTTGAATTTCCCTGTGTAGTTAGTGTATCTGTCTGTACGACCACTCATGGTGGTCTGCTCTTTCTTACCTTTTCTATAGACAGCTCTAGAGATCCACACAGCACACGTGGGACTTGCCTGCGGCCGCCAGCCCACAGTTTTGTGAGCATTAGTCCAGCATGTGGGCGCCTGTTTCACTGAACGCCAGTCCTGGAGCAGCAGAGCAGTGTATTGGGCTGGAGGACTGCGGGGTGGAGCCTTTTTGATCACTGCAGCGAGTTCCCTTCTCTCTCTCTCTCTCTCTCTCTCCCCCCGGGCTGTGCATTGGCTCTGCATGCTCCGTGCACTGCTCCTCGGAGTGGAATAGCAGGGTGTGCTCACAGACCCGGGTGTGAACTGCATTTTCTATCTGGGGTGCCCGGGGAAAGAGCACCAGGAAGGAAGGACGGCACCAGTGCCATGGGCCAGCTCTGCTGCTTCCCTTTCTCCAGAGATGAGGAGAAAATCAGTAAGTGTGGTTCGTACTGTGCAGAATCCTAAGTGCTTGACTGTTTTGTGTGGCTGTCTTCTAGGG
The DNA here is from genome assembly GCA_004027475.1 of Anoura caudifer. Classification (NCBI taxonomy): domain Eukaryota; kingdom Metazoa; phylum Chordata; class Mammalia; order Chiroptera; family Phyllostomidae; genus Anoura; species Anoura caudifer. Next base: position 87,052 of record PVKU01006950.1, read on the forward strand.
GCAGTTTTGTTTTGTTTTTTCCTTATGGGAAAGAGCAGAATAATTAGCTGTGATTTTTGATGGGCTTTTCTTAAAAGGATTGGAGGGTGTGTAGTTAATGATTAACTGTAAAAGTACACTACTTCAATAAAGAGGCTAGGTTAAATGTAAAATACTGAAAACTCATTTTTGATATTTATCTGTTGGTAATCTTACAGCTTATTTTTATCACACTGTCTGGAGTCAGAGTTTAGTTTTGAATTTCTTTAAATCACTGCCTACCATTTGATACGTGGTATAAGCCAGGCTTCATTTCACTTATTTGAAACTGGGATATTTTCAAAACAATGCTCAATAACAATATATAGAGAAGTAAAGCTGACTCTAAAATGACATGTGTTGTATATTTTTAGATATTTTCACGTTTCCTCTGCTTTGTTCACGTGTAACTTATAAGGCCACTCCAAACAAGTGATGCCACTTTGCTTCCAGCAAAAGCCTCACTGAATATTTTTAAACAAATGTCAGGCAGATTCCACATTTGCTTATGGCCCAGAAAACAGAATTTAAAGTGATAACATTTGCATTGATTTTTTCTTCTTCACTGGCTTGTGTGTATTCACTTAGGATTAGCTTTGTTAAATATAGTACTAGCATTTTAATTAGTGTGCCAAATAGAACTTGCCTTACACTGGTTGCCCCAAAATACTGAATTTTTACTGTTTTTCAATAAAATGTTCACAGTCATACTTACTAATTCTGCATCCACATTTCTGTCTTGTCAGCGCTTTATTTAAATAAATTTAAGTAGGTCTGTAGAATCTCATGATATCTGGTTCAGATACTCATAGGTCCATATCCGGCTTATATTTTCTGCTGCTTGTGCCTCAGGAAACTAACCAGGAATAGGTTTTCTAAAAAGTCAATACATGTTCTATACCTATTCACTTGGGAAATAAGCGGTTTTGCAAGAAATCTTCTGGGAATGCTTGGAATAAATTTTAGAAGAATTTGGAGCACTTGATTATTAACAAGAGCCAGTAGTTGTGCTCTCAATTTTGCTTGTGAAAATTATACTGCACGGTACATGATGATCTTGATCTTAACACCTGAGATGACTTTACAAGAAAATTCTTCATTTTCTAACAATGAGCATTGGCATTTGATTGGCAGCCTGAAACTTTTCAGGTATTTGTCAGAATGATTTATTTACAGTTCCTGGGGTTTTTGGTTGATTGATTCCTTCCTTAAGGAATATGTCTCTCTGAAAAACCTTGGTGTGGACAGATGTAGGGACAGTGAGTTCTTTCCTACCCTCTCCACTTCCTGTTCCACCACTCCAGGTTTTCACTCGGAACATCTGCTTTCCTTCCATTGTTCCTCCTCATCCCTGTCTGGAAGCTGTCTTCTTGGCTCTAACTGAAGTCAAGTTTCACCTCAATGAAGAATTTGCTCTCTTCCGTCTTATTTTGGATCACTGGAGGGCAAAGTCTTGTGTTTTACATACAGCGCTTCTTAATATTGGTTGATAGGAAGTGGTATATACTGCTTTCTGGGTTTGTTTTCTCGAGTTCCAAAATTTTAAGAAGAAAATGAAGACAGGACACTGTCTAAAGTGAAGTTGTAATCTGGAAGTGCAAATCATGGTTAGAAATCAAGCATTTGCACCCCCTTTCCTCTCATTCATCCCACGGGCCCCTGGTCCTCCCCACCCTCTCCCCATCAACTGTCTTTGATTTGTGTCATTGCTTTACCGTTTTTCTCCTCCTAATTTGCTGCACACTCCATTTACACACCCTGTCCGCTGTTTTCTGGTGCTGTGTTTAATTTTGTTGCTATAGGATGCTCTAAAAGAAGCTCCTCTGCCAGACACTGCTATATTGCTGGTAATACATGTCTAAAAGTACTCACAAAGAGGACTTGAAACAAAAGTAGCAGAGAATTCATTACTAGCATGCCTCAAGAAACATGTAAATTAGCATTAATCGTAGATATCCAGTCCATAAGTTGTGTTGATACCATGTACAAGAATCTGTAGCAGACATTTGGGAGGGTCCAGCATTTTTCTGATCGTGCTGCTAGATGTACAGTAGTAACCTCCTGAGTCTTATTCATCTTTGTGTCCCTGCCTAGTAGCCTCCTTAGCCTGCTTGGAGACACACAGATGCATGCTTAGCAGGACCCACTAGGGACTGAGCACAAAAATGCCAATGTCTGCACTCTTCTAATTCTGCTGTAAAGAGTGATGGGCCCTCAAATTATAGAGAATTAAACGAGTTTGTGGTGGAAGTTTACATTTGTGGATGTCGTTCTCAAAACACAGGCGAGTCCTCTACCGTCCTGCAGAGCTACAGAAAGGACGTGCCCAGCTGGCCAAGTGGTAAGGATCCAGCGACCCCGCTCCCTTCCACTACTCTCTTATTCCGCTTTTGCCCTTGGTGGTGGTAGATGGAAAGTATTCTCATTTGATTGATTAATTAATGCTACTATTTTAATCAACTGATAGCAAACAAAATGATTTTTTTTTAAATCAACTAGTTGTTCAGGGGCTTAAATTTATGTAGAAAGTTACCTGTATACATAGTTAGAAATCTTGATAATGGGTTAAATATTCATACAGTGGAACTCATTATGGCCTATATTTCAGTTAATGCATCACAAAGCAGTTAGACCCTTTTGGTTTACATCCAGCAGTTGAACATTTTTCTCAAACTGTACTTTTTGGCCACAATAAGTTGAATATACTGACAATAAATGCATGTTTTTTTGGAAGACTAAGCTCTTTATTGTTACACAGGAACTTTAAATATTACTGTACATATTGTAGGATTCACAAATGTTGTAGATGATCTCCTACATAGTTCTTGCTGAATTCTTATATAGCACTTGTTTTTTAAGTCCACCCAATTCCTCTCAGTGTACTTCTTGAAGGGACTGTCCATGAATAGGAATGTTGTTGCACAGGCTTACTGACCACTGCAGCTTGTCAGTCTTACTGAGTTAATCTCCAAAGAAAACTTCACTAAACAGACAGTTCTATAATTAATTAGGAAACATTTTACTTGTTCTTTTCCTGTTGCAGATTTCCCTCTTTGAAGAGCATTGCTTTTGTGTAGGATGAAATAGGTGACTGTCCAAACATGAACCACTCCGCCTCGTGGGGCAGGCAGTTTGCAGGCATGGGAGGCATTCAAGCACAGGGCGAGAAGCTGCTCCCAGGGGTGTTGTAAGGAGGACTGGAACGGCTAAGGAACGGAGACACTGCCAGCCCAGTTACTTCTATCCCTGATAGGCTGTGCTGCTGAAAATAAAATAATGTTAATATGTATTGTAATGACATTTTAATTTTATAAGTATGTGTTTTAACAATACATACACATTTTACTTTCATATATAAAATATGTTCCCATATAGTCTTTTTGTGTGGGATGTTACCAGGACCATATATATCATTCACTTCGTAAATATGAGTCAAACCTCAAGATAATTAGTTTCTTTTTTTTTCTTTTGATGGTTTGTTTCTGATGATTTGTAATGTGATGGCATAACACTAATATATAAATTGAGGTTAGCAGTGTTAATTTCATGTCTGGAGAATACTTAAATTTGTGAACCTTAATTACCATGATGGTTATTGTTCAGTTATACTAAAGGAACTCTGTATTTAGGGTTCCAGTTCTCCAGAAGGCTTCCTATAAAGCCTATAGCCTTATACTTTGCTCTTCTCGTTTGCACTTAAAAACACTGACTTTGAGGTTGGCTGTCCTATGTGTGCCATGTCTCGTGACAGATTTCAGGCCCCCCTTTGGCAGGACCCATGGCATATGCGTCTCTTTCATAGCACTGGAACCGAACTCAGTGTCGTACCCAGGGGGGCGTGTTCCAAATGTTCGTTAATGAAGAGAACGATACCCATTTCTTGTAGTGAATATGAAAGAACTTTCAGTATAAATGAGCCTATCAGAGGACAGAATTTGGGATGACTCTGTGTAATGTTGGAATCTATAAAGGACCTTGGTTACTGAGTGTATGAGAAAAACATTTTAACAGGCTCTCACTTAGATGCTCCAGCGTGGGCCCCAGGAAACGTGTGATGGGGAACCTCTCATCAGTGGACAGCACCATTCATTCCTTCCCTGTGAGTAGACAGGTGTTTGTACGCAGGGGATGCAGCATGACTCCAGCTCGGCTGCTGCCTGGTGAAAACATGAGGTCCCTCCCTTGGCATGCAGTTTTCACCGTAGGAGGACACAGGACTGGGAGTCAGGAGACCTGGGTGACAAACCAGGCCTGCTGTCATATCCTGTCTCACACTGGGCAAGTTGCTAACATCTCTGGGCCTCTGTTCCTCACATTTGGGAAGCGGTGGCCAAACTACCATGATCTTGAAAGTTTATTCATCCCCCCGACTCCCCATTGTTCCCTTAGAGTTAAGAGTCTAAGAAATAAATATTATAGATATGATGCAGTGTTTGCTTCTATTACTCCTCCTCCAGGATGGTCTAAAGACCTCCTTTTCTTCTTTTTAATTTATCAGATGCTTATCGTGTGCCAGGTACAATGCCATGATCATTTGGAAAATTGTTTATGAAATGAAACTTAGAAAATAAATGCTCAACTTCCCATTTAAGAGAGGAGGTGGCTGAAAGCTAGTAGTTTGGGGCAGTTTTCAGTTACTGTCCCCGGGGGTGCTGTGGGCCTGGAGCTGGCAGGAGGCTGGGACCCTGGCCCTGTTATGTGCTGCCCCTTTCCTGAAGCAGTGCGGCATGGCGGAGCGGGCGCTGCCGGGGAGCCGAGGCTGCATTTTGCATCTGATGTCTGTGGGTAATACTGTGGTAGCAGCAGTGATGTTGTGCAATATAAAACATTTAACCATAGTCACTGAAGATTAGGTTTTACTCCTCCTCTTATTAAATAATGTACACCCCAGAGGTTTATGTTTCTAAAATTAAGTATAGAAACATTAGAGCAAATGCGCAAAGTTACTGTTCTGTCTTACTCCCTGATTCCTTTTATTTATTCATAGTCTATATGGTAGTTATATTTCCTTTTGTTGCTGTTCTCAGACCTTCGAGTTTGCCTGGATTCAGTGATCAAATGCTGAGTAATTTTCATTGGGATTACGAAGGCTGTATGTAGGGTTTTTCCCAGCCTCTAGTGTGGTCAAGGGCTGCTGTGAGCTACCCAGATGCCCTGTCAGGCAATGTGATGTGACCTGTCCTTGTGTCTTATTTCTGGGGACCATGTGAAAGGAGTGGGAAATCATGAGTGTAAAGGTTTTGGTTAAAAACCAAAAAACTTCATATATTACCCCTTCCTGAGGAATGTACATTTTAACAATACTAAATTATCCCCTGTGCTCTTAGGAAATACTTGTAGTAAAATGACAAATAAATTAAGCAGTGGTAATGACTTAGTCCAAAATATTCTCTGAGGGAGGAATTTCAGGCAGATAGTAAAACTCTTTCAGGGCATCTGATAAATCACTTCCTGTAGATAACTGCCTTCTGTTTAATTAAGTGGGCCCAGCCCAATATGTAGTTGTCTGTGAGCTTTTATCCGTAAACTTCTGATACTTACAGTAAAGAAACTAAAAGGAGGCCCAAAGTCTCAGTGCTGAAAGCAGCAGTTTTTCGAGATGGATGGACTCATTTTGAATTCTGTGTTCTAATATTTACTACAGAATTTCTTGAAGCCTCTGTACCTTCATTTTAAATATCTACTTATTGTGAGACTTAAATAAGCTAATGTCTATAAAATGCCTGACACTGGGGTTGGCATATAATAGATGCAGTAAATATAATTTCTTTTTAACAAATGACAATGTATTGTATAACTAGTCACCTCAGAAGTCAGCTGAACTATAGTTTTCTTTTCATCATGCCCAGGAAGGGAAAGAAGGAACTAAAGAGTTTCAGACCTTGAAATGTATAGACTTCCAACATTTATTTGTTTAACATCCTTTCCTTTGCAGGACTCCCTCTCCTTCTCCTTCTGGGCTGTGTCCATCATGATGCCTTGCTTCCCTGCCCTAGGAGAGACATGTGGTCCAAGCAGAATCAAGCAGAGTCTTCCTTAAGATTTGATAGAGGATCTGTCTTCCTTTTGGGTTGTGAGTGGAAAGAATGTAAGCATAGGATTGCTAGCTTGTAGGGAGCCAGTGTGAAGCCAGCACAAGCACAGAAGAAAGAGGCTGGAGGACAGAGAGACAGTCCTGATGATATTTTTGAGCTTCTGATTTCAGCCATGACTAAGACTTTCTTCATTACACAAAGCATTTGTGTGTGTGTGTGTGTGTGTGTGTGTGTGTGTGTGTGTGCTTAAACTGGCTTGAGTTAATTTTTTTTGTCACTTGCAACCAAAAGATTTCAAGTACTATTTTAGAGGACGCTCAGTGTATGTAAGAATACACCCATTCTGGAACAAATACATTTCCAAACCCAGTGAAGAAGTGAAAACTCTTTGATATCTTCTGAAGCTTCATGTGCCATTTTAATGGCAATGAAATTTGTCTGAGGTCTGTTTTGAAGAATAATTCAGTTCACCTCAACTAATATCATTGACCACACCACATTTTGAGAAATCCGAGCCAGCTGTTATGGAAGATACAGTGATGATACATGGTCCCTGTGGTTGGAAGGCTACTTTTTAGTTTACATGATTAAAAAAAGAGATGTATTGGGTCCCAGTGGTTATTCGGCCCCAACTGAGAAAAAGCAAAGATAAAAGGTCTTGAAGTTCTGATTCTAGGAGGTGAAGCCACACCTCTTCCATACCAGCCAAGTCCGGTGGGAGGGAGTTAATCACCGCCCAGAGCGGAACTCACCTCAGGGTCCAGTCACAGGCAGCCGCTGCAGCTTGATGTGGGCAAGTGCAGTTTCTACAACAAACATCTTAGCAAGTAAAGTTTCCTATAACAAGCATTTATAATGTCAAAGTACAGGTTAACAGACCTTGGAACTATTTTTTTTATTATTAAATTTTATTTTAATTGTTGTTCTTATACAGTTTTCTGTTTTCTACTCCCATCCCGTCCCTCCACCCCAGCCCTCCCCAGCTCCCTCCCATTTCCACCCCCCCCCCCAGCTTTTGTCCATGTTTCTTTCATACTTGTTGCTCTAATCCCTTCCCCTTTTCCCTGGATATTCCTATCCCTCTCCTCTCTTGTTCTCAATTTCAGTGTCTTTGGTTATATTATGGTTGTTTGTTTGTTCTGTTAATTAGGATCCTGTTAAAGGTGAGATCATATGGTATTTGTCTTTCACCTCTTGGCTTATTTCGCTTAGCATAATGCTCTCCAGTTCCATCCATGCTGTCGCGAAGGGTAGGAGCTCCTTCTTTCTTTCTGCTGCATAGAATTCCATTGTGTAAATGTACCATAGTTTCTTGATCCATTCATTTACTGATGGGCACCGAGGTTGCTTCCAACACTTGGCTATTGTAAATTGTGCTGCTATGAACATTGGGGTGCATAGGATCTTTTGGATTGGTGTTTCAGGGTTTCTAGGATATAATCCTAGCAGTGGAATTGTTGGGTCAAAAGGTAGGTCCATTTTTAGTTTTCTTAGAAAATTCCATACTGCTTTCCATAGTGGCTGTACCAGTCTGCAGTCCCACCAACAGTGTACTAGGGTGCCCTTTTCTCCACAACCTCTCCAACACTTGTTGTTTGTTGCTTTGTTTATGATGGCCATTCTGACTGGTGTGAGGTGGTATCTCATTGTGGTTTTAATTTGCATCTCTCTGATAGCTAGCGATATGGAGCATCTTTTCATGTGTTTCTGGATCTTCTGTATGTCCTCCTTGGAGAAGTGTCTGTTCAAGCCCTTTGCCCATTTTTTAATTGTGTTGTTTGTCTTCTTAGAGTGGAGTCGTGTAAGTTCTTTATATATTTTGGAGATTAAACCCTTGTCTGAGGTATCATTGGAAAATATGTTTTCCCATACAGTTGGTTCTCTTTTTATTTTAATACTGTTTTCTTTAGCCATACAGAAGCTTTTTATTTGGATGAGATCCCATTTGTT
>PVKU01006951.1:0-95040 GCA_004027475.1 Anoura caudifer
GGAATACTTCTTTCCAGCCCTTTCTTGCCTGTAAGGTCTCTTTTGAGAAATCAGCTGACGGTCTGATGAGAACTCCTCTGTAGGTGACTGTCCCCTTATCCCTTGCTGCTTCTAGAATTCTCTCCTTCATTTTAATCTTGGCTAATGTAATTATGATGTTCCTTGGTTTGTTCCTCCTTGGGTCCACCTTCTTTGGAACTCTTTGAGCTTCCTGAACTTCCTGGAAGTCTATTTCCTTTGCCAGATTAGGGAAGTTCTCCTTTATTATTTGTTCAAATAAGTTTTCCACTTGTTGCTCTTCTTCTTCCCCTGCTGGTACCCCTATAATTCGGATGTTGGGACGTTTCAAAATGTCCTGGAAGTTCCTAAGCCTCTCCTCATTTTTTTGAATTCTTGCTTCTTCATTCTTTTCTGTTTGTTTCTTTCTTTCTTCCTTCTGGTCCACTCCTTTGATTTGAGTCTCAGTTTTCCTCCCACCTCTATTGGTTCCCTGTGCATTTTCCTTCATTTCACTTATTGTAGTCTTCATTTTTTCATCTAATTTGTGAGCAAAATCAACCAATTCTGTGATCATCCTGATCACCAGTACTTTGAACTGTGCATCTAATAGGTTGGCTATCTCTTGGTCGCTTAGATAAATTGGCTCTGGGGCTTTGATCTGTTCTCTTGTTTGAGCCATTTTTGGTATTTTTTCTTTGGTCTGGTCACAGCTGTTACATAGTGAGGGGCAGAGCCTTAGGTGTTCCCCAGGGCAGGGCAGCCAAGTCACTGGGTTGTGACGCTTTATGTAGGAGTGGGGTCAGAGGGAACAACAGCACTTGCTCCACTCTCTCTCAGAGTCCTGTCCCTTCTGCCGCTTCCCCTTCTCCTGGATTATCTGAGCATGAATGTGGGACTGCCTGGTAAGCCAGCCGCTTTGCCCATCCTCACTGGGTCTGCACCGTTGCCACCTTGTGCCTGGGGTCTGCTAGCTACTGCTGCCTGCGCACCTGGGTCCACCAGCCTCCACTTTTTCCTGCCACGACTCCACCCCTCTTAGCAGTCAGGATGAATGGTTGTTGGACTTGCGTACAGTTCGATTTTCTATCAGTTCTGGTTGCTTTCTTGTTTCTAAATCTTTGTTGTCCTTAATTTTGGTTGTGCCAGGAGGCACAGTGTGTCCACCTACGCCTCCATCTTGGCCGGAAGTCCAGATAAAGAGAGAATCTTAAAAGCAGTAAAAGGAGAGGAGAGTTACCTACAAAGGAGTTCCCATGAGACTATCAGCTGATTTCTCAAAAGAGACCTTACAGGCAAGAAGGAGCTGGAAAGAAGTATTCCAAGTCATGAAAGGCAAGGGCCTACATCCAAGATGACTCTATCCAGCAAAGCTATCATTTAGAATGGAAAGTCAGATAAAGTGCTTCTCAGATAAGGTCAAGTTAAAGGAGTTCATCATCTCTAAACCCTTAGTATATGAAATGTTAAAGGGACTTATCTAAGAAATAGAAGAATGTCAAAACTATGAACAGTAAAATGACAATAAACTCACAACTATCAAGAGCTGAACCTAAAAAAACAAAAATAAAAACTAAGCAAACATCTAGAACAGGAACAGAACCAGAGAAATGGAGATCACATGGAGGGTTTTCAGTGGGAGGGGGAGGGGAAGAATAGGAGGGGAAAGCTACAAGGAATAAGAAGTATAATTGGTAGGTATAAAATAGATGGGGCAGGTTAAGAATGGTATAGGAAACAGAGAAGTCAAAGAACTTATATGTACAATCCATGGGCATGAAATAAGGTGCTGGGGGGAATGCTGGAGGGTTGAGGGGTGCAGGGTGGAGTGGAGTGAAAAGGGAGAAAAACATTGGGAAAACTGTAATAACACAATCAATTAAATATGCTTTAAAAATAAAATACCTGATACAATTTTTCCACAAGCAATAATTAAAAATTTAAAATGCCCTTTATAGGTGAGGAAAACAAAGCATTTTTCCCACTAAAAATTAAGTTATTTTATTAAACATTTTATTTATTTTTAGAGAGAGGGGAAGGTACAGAGAAAGAAAGGGAGAGAAACATCGATGTATGAGAGAAACATGGATTGGCCCGCAAACCAGGCATGTGCCCTGACTGGGAATTGAACCAGTGACCTCTCAGTTTACAGGATGACGCCCAACCCACTTAGCTACACCAATCAGGGCAAAAAGCAATAAGTTCTTTTAGCATGTAGACTTTTTTTAAAGAATCCCATAAAATTTCCTAATTAAAGGTAATCATTATAAACACATAGACATATATATGCATTTACATATTCAATAACTATAAACATCTGTATATGCATGTATGTATATGAAATAAATATACTTATGAGATATATTTATATAAATGAGTGTATATAAAATAAAACGTACCCAAATCTTTCAATATGTAGATTTTTTTTAGCATTGGCTAACATATAGAAGCAATTTATAAGCCCCCGAAAACAAATAGACAGCTAGATTGCTTTTGCTCCTGTGAAGTCCCTGGGAGAGAAGAAAAGAAATTTCTACCTGATATGACAAGAGGTGCTTTTTTGGAAATTCGCACATGTAACCAAAACGGATTACATCCTCATCATCATAGAACTCGGGGTGGGAGCTAGGCCGTACTTGGGTCAGCTCCCAGTGGTAGATAACACAGGTCTCCAAGAAGGCTGTGTGCCGGCCTTCCTCCACGGCTTTGATTCTCCCCGGTCCAGTGGGCATCACCGGCGCTTCCATGTACCTGCGAGAGTCCATGAAACATGGAATAATCTCAATTCTCGTAAGATCTCTTTTAGTTGAATTGTCCTTTTTCTTTTGTTTTTTGTGGTTGTTGTGATGTTTCAGTATCTACAGAAAGAAAGAAAATAGGTACAAAAGCTATCATAATTTCAAGTGGGCAAGTTTCTTGAAAAGATCTTTAGTCCACAGCACTATCAAGGGCAAACAGACAATTGCATTTTATGTCAAAAGCTCACTGATACCTTATCAATTGTGAAGAGGGAAAAGGCATGATGGGACAGCCTGGTTAGAAACGCAGCGGAACAGAGCACATAACCTCGAATTCTGCTCACGAAACTCCGTAAAGGTAGAAAGTGAGGAGAAGGTGGAAGCACACCTTCCTGGGTGACACCTTCCTAGGTGACCCCTCCTCGGTGGGAGAGCAGGCCCTGGAACAGCTGAGCAGAGGACAGGAGAGACCAAGCACTCCCGGAGGAGACCGACAAGGGTTTGGAACCAGGAGATCTAGACAAGCGGAAGGCCACCCCAAGCAATCTAGTGTCACCTAGGAAGGTGTCAGACAGCTAGAAGCAAGACACAATTAGTTGTTTCTCAGGAAAGTTTCTTCATCAGAGTTTTAGGAATGTAAAGCTTGAAGTGAAATCAGATAAGGTGAAGTGGGCTAGAAGAGCGAATGCAGAAAAAGTCAAAATCAAGACTTCACTGAGTGCAGAACAGTATGCAGTAGATGCCTACTTTCCACCAAATGGTTGTGCTTGATAATTATATTGAAATAATATTTATTAATATCTGTGCGGCTTCATATATCTCATAGAAGTCTAATTTCAAAGCTACTTTTAAAACAGCACAATAATTAATCCCAGAATTGTCTGCTGTTGATGAATTAGTCAAATTCCTGAAATTGTTTCAATTATTTGGTGTACACTAAAAGGTAGCTTATACCCCATCTGATGTCAGTGGCTGGAATTATGCTTTTAGAATCCTAATTTCTGTTTGTTAGTGACCGCTGCTCATTCAAACCATACAAACACTATCATTTTATTACATGAACAAATAGGCAGCAATGAAAATAGAAACAAGTACTTCCTGCCTATTTATACACAGAAGATCTCTGCACTCAGCTCATAATTCACTTGGAAAGATGAGGCAGAAACACCTTATATAAATATGGGTTAAATAAACCTTCAGAAAAGATGTTTAAAAGATCATATGCAAAATGAGATGGGTACCTCCCTGCTAACGAATGTAAACCATGCTGTTTAAATCGTCCCCCTTCTCTGATCACATCACCGCTCCAAAGGTTGGCTGCTATTTTTAACATACAGAAGTGGGATTTATGTTTTATTTTTCCCTTGTAAATGGTTATATACATTACTCATGTTTGAGAAACACTGACATCAGCTGGGATCATTATGATTCAGAGGAGAGAATAATTTGTATAGTCAAGGAAAGCTTCACAAAGAAATAAATGAACTGTTTATGATGAATGGATAGGATATGCCCTGGCTGGTGTAGCTCGGTGGATTGAGCACCAGCCTGCAAACTGAAAGCTCACGGGTTTGATTCCCAGTCAGGGCACATGCCTGGCTTGCACGCCAGGTCCCCAGTTGAGGGTGTGAGAGAGGCAACAGATCAATGTATCTCTTGCACATCGATGCTTCTCTCCCTCTCTTTCTGCCTCCCTTCCCCTCTCTCTAAAAATAAATAAATGCAATATTTTTTAAAAGAATGGATAGGATATGGATATACACAGAAAAAGGATGAGTCCACTATATGGAAGGAAGTAAGGGAGTAAGTGGTGTCCTTAATAGCACATGAATAAAATAATTCTGACAGAATAAGATATGGGAAGATGTCTCTATTAAAGACCGTTGCAACATATGCCTCAGACACTGAATGTATCAGTTTTCAGCTACTGAACGTTCTGCGGCCAGGAACGTGGTGAGGAGATACCGGTTAGAGAGGCTTTACCCGACGGCAGGATGCGGCGTGCCCAGCAATGCAGTTGCGGGTAACTGTCAGGAGTCCAGCGTGAAAACCCGAGAATGGTAGAGGCTAAGGCAGTAATTCCAATGGCATTGCGAAGGGAAAAATATTCTGAACTTGAGAACCAGCAGCAAGTGGAAAAATAAATGTTGAACTCAGTGCTTTGTTATTACTTAGTTAAGAATAGGGCCATTGCTTACAAGAATGTGGAAGTCAATTTGTAGTAATGATCGAGGCGTTTGAGTGGCAAGGGTCTCAACACAAGAAGGGCCGATCCCATATAACTCAAGGGAAGGATGGTGGCAGGACATGCCACGGCTGCATCAGCACGTGCCTGGCTGGGCCAGCCTGGGCCGGCTGCCGGCTGCTGGCAGGGCGAAGGCCCACCGGTTTCATGCTGAGTTCAGATGGTAAATGTGACATATGTGTGTCTCAGAGTGCTAGACATGCAGCTTTGTTGTTATTATTTTTATAATGTTACAAATGATTTCGGGGCTGGCTGAGAGCTGACATGAAACTCCCAGACTGGGAAGCAGAGCAGCCACAGAGGCCGCCACTCACAACAGAGGGAGGAGCCCTTGCCGCTGTGGGAGCAGGACATTCAAGGATTCATCTTTGAAACAGGGTATTTCTGCTTTGAAAGCAGGGGTGGGGACCACATGGTAAAATAGGTGTATTTTTGTTCCATGCAGTGTTTGTTTCAGGCTCACTAGTGGCCAGTCTGGGACAGAGCTTCTGAAGGTATGATAAAAAGTGGCTCGAGAGCTGTAAACAGTTGGGAAATACCACTGACTTTTAAACAGCGCAGGGATCGGGACCCTCACCACCCACGCAGTTGAAAATCTCCATATAACTTACTTAAGTTGGCCCTTTGCAGATGCAGGTTCTGAACCGCCAGTGCACCCTTGAACAAAGCAGGTTGGAACTTTGCTGGTCAATTGAACGGCCACGGGCAAATGAAAACTAGGAGGAGAGGGTGAGGTCCACATGTGTCCAGGCAGCAGTTGTTGTTCCTGGAAGTTCATGGCCCAGCCCTGAGCTGAGTTCAGCCACAGGTTAGCAACTTAATAGCAGCTGGGAGAACTGAGGCATAAGGCACGCAGAGGCACCGCTTCCCAAATAGCCTCCCAACTCTATGTTATGTTATCGTCTTAGCAATGCTTGTTCCCTTTTACTTTTTTTTTCTGAAGCAGTTTTTGTAGCCAGTCTTTCAATCTTCCAATCCTGTCTGCTTGACTTGGCAGGTGAATTCCATCCTCCTTGACTTGGGTGTTGTGGATCCTGAGGCAGAAGCTTTCCAATGTCAATGCCAAAGTCTGTGTTCCAAACCACCAGGTGCAGTCCCTTCTTCCTTTCCTCTCCTCTTCCAGTCTCCCTTCCTTCCTCCCACACATTTTCACTGAGGACGTTCTTTAGGTCTGGTTCGGTGCCCAGTACAGAACAGCTCAGTGCCTAGATCTGGGGGCTCAAGCCTGGGCTCTTCCCACTTACAAGCTTTGTGACCTTTGGCAAGTTATATAATGGCTCTGGAACTCAGTTTCCCCATCTGTAGAATGAGGTTATTACTAGTACACACTTTATGTGGATTATAACACATCTAGCGCAATTACTATGAAGAGTTTCTGTCCAGAAAGTATCCAGTTATGTAATATGAAAAATAGAGACATTTGTTGAAGAAGACACAAGAAACATTGTACACAGGATAATGATGCCTCAGTCTCCTTCAAAGTAGGCACCTTGGGACCTCACACAGTTCTCCCAATAGCAGCACAATGTTCCTTCTGCTCTGGTAGCAGAAGCTGTGGAATGAATTTTGCCACGACGTGCTACATGCCAAGATCCTGCATCAAAATCTCAGACACAGTAGTTTTTGGAATCCCCAGATCAGCTTCCGGTTTTCGCACTGCCAGTTGCCCACACACTTTCAACATTCTCAGGTGTTCTGCTTGTTGCGGGCTTTCCAGAATGTGAGCATTTTCAACAGATTCTCCACCATCTTTGAAGTGTTTGTGCCACACTTTTATTTTTGCCACACTCATTGTGTTGTCCCTGAAAGCCTCCCGAATCATCTGAATAGTTTCTGTGGAGGAATGTTCAAACTTAACACAAAATTTGGTGTGGATTCTTTGCTCTATTCTTTCAGTCATTTTGAATACGATGGCCACACAGTACACATGCTCACACGGCATCTACCGCCCCCACTGACCAGTACAGTGAAGTCATCATTGTTCACGCCTGCGAATTCCAGTCCGCTCTCCTTGGCTGCCCAGGTTACATCTTGGTTGCACAAACTCTTCTGGTTATATTAACAGTAGCTGGACTTTTTCCAGACAGACCTTGTATAGTGATCTTATTAACACATTTTCTACTTCTATGCATATTTATATGTGCATATTTTAAAAACCCAAATCACAGTATTTTATTTTTCTTACCATTTTTTCCCTAATGTGATGAATGTTTTTTATTTAATTAAAAATTCATCAAAATCTTTTTTTGGATAGCATTTCAGTATAAGGATACAACAGTCTCTTATTGTGGAGTTTTATTAGTTTTTTGAATAATTCAGATGCAAGTCTTTTTTCAGATATGCTCTACTCAGAGGCTTTTCATTCCTTTCTCTGAGTGTTGTCATTCACAGAGTAGACATTTTAAATTTTGTAAGATCCACATCAACACTTTTTCCCTTATGGATTGTGCTTTTTGTGTGGTATAGGAAAACTAATTATGAAACAATATCTCATGTAAATATTCTCCTATATTGCCCTGAGTGATAAACACTGTAATTTTTATACTTCTGCATTCTGTATTGAAGCCGATGAATGATTTAGAGTTCATTTATGTCTAATGTACAGGGTACGTCTTAGTCCATTTTTTCCATAGGGTTTTCTATTCGTACCATCGCCATTTGTCGGTGATGACTGCCCACTGCAAGACTTTTCTGTGTTGAAGTGCCCCATGCCTTTGACCAGGGGCAGTCGCCTGTGTCTGTTTAGGCCTATATGTGGACTCCCTGCCGTGTTCCACTTACCTGCATGTCTATTTGTTTTCCAATACCGTGCTCTCTCGATGATTGTAGTTTTGTAATGCGTTTTGCATTGGGGAAGTGTGAGTCCCTCAACTTGTTTATCAACAGTCTTGTCTACATACTCAAGGTTTAAAATGAGTTTTTTTGATATCTGTAAAATAGCTTGGTGATATTTTTATTAGGTTTCTACAAGATCTCTATAAAATTTTTATTTTATTTTTTAAGTGAGTGAGCAGATTTTTTTGTTGTTGTTTTACCTTTTTTTTTAGATTTTTTATTTGTTTATCTTTAGAGGGGAAGGGTAGGACAGAGGGAGAGGGAGAGAAATATCAGTGTATGGTTGTCTCTCATGTGTCCCCTGCTGGGAACTGGCCTGCAACCCAGGCATGTGCCCTGATTGGGAATTGAACCGTGATCCTTTGGTTTGCAGGCCCTCGCTAAATCCACTGAGCTACACCAGCCAGGGCTATTTTATTTTTTAAAGGGAGAAATATCAGATTTCTATTTTTTAAAGAATTTATTCATTTAATTTTAGAGAGAAGGGAAGCAAGGGAGAAAGAGAGAGAGAGAAAAAAAAAAAACATTAATTGGTTGCCTCTCACACACCTCCAACTGGGGGACCAGCCCACAACCCAGGCATGTGCCCTGACCAGGAATCGAACCAGTGACTTTTTGCTTTTTGGGAAGACACCCAACCCACTGAGCCACACTGTCAGAGCTTTATAATATTTTAAAAAGACTTGACTATTTAACACTATTTTGTCTTTTGGTCACAAACAAGAAATATATCTCAATGGATTTATTTTCCTTACATTACTCTCAGGAATTTTCATATACTTTGGTCCCCAGAGATGTGTAAATATTTTGTTTGTGAGGGGCGGGCAGAGAGACCAGTGAAGAAGGTAAAGGGGAATCCAGTCCATAAGAGCATTCAAAGTGTGCAAGGGGACAGGTGATCACTAGATTTGGTGTGGTGGTCCCATGGAAAGGTATGTAAATATCAGATCACTATACTGTGCTTTTGAAATTAACATATTGTTATAGAATAACTATTTGTAAATGAAATGTACAAATTATTATTTTTTATTTGAAAAAATCAGCAAAAATTAGAACACAAGTATCAGCTTTGAGAGTCCTATGATGCAAAGCATGGCCAGCAGGGGGGCATGGCCTGTCATTCCTGGAACCAATGGAGTGCTTGTGTAGTTGTCTGCACCAGTCAGTGCAGGCTCCACATGAGGGCAGAAACTTCCTCTCCTCCGGAGGAGGAGGCGCTGTCAGGGACTTAGGACAACTTGAGGCCAGGTGCACCTGAGAGAAAAGCCGCTGGTCCAGGACCCCGTAGTCTAAGGAGGGGGCTTTTCTGCAGCTTCTCCAATTTGTTCTAAATAGTGAGTAGAGAACCTTTTATTGTCTAAAAACTTTCCTCTGACGTTATACTTCACTTTCTCCTATGCGTGTTGACTTACTGATTGATTGGTGTTGTGATAAAATGGGTCTCTGAGATTTTACGTATTTCAGGCGAACAGCATTAGGATTCGGTATTTGTGCACACCACACAGTAACGCCAGTTACACGCAACACCGTGGAATTGATTCCCCTCACTGCCTCTGCTCTTCTTGCAAGCCCTTTCTCATGGAATATTTTAACGAGAATTAATATGCAAAGTGATCCATTCAATGCTGTGATGCATTGAATTCACAGCATCCTGTCTGTACTGTATCTTTTGGGTTAAGGATGATGGGGAGAAACACAATACACTTGAAGATGGTGGGAAACACACACACACACACACACAGTTATATGCAGTGGAGAAGGCAAGGCAAAGATTTGGGGCCTGACCCTCCCTGGTGGCGCCACATCTCAGGCGGAGGCAGAGGAAGAGGAAGAGGAAGAGGGTAGCACCCAGTTCATTCTTTGTCTCATTTGTATTCATAAATATATTATAATTTTTAATTAAAATATTGAAAAATGCAAAAATATATTAAATACCACAACTTCATTTGATTTTAATATTTTATTTATACCCAAATCAAAATTTACTATTTTTTAACATCCTGGCTTTAAGGAAGCTAACTTATCTATAATACTTTAATATGTCTTCTTTTAGTTTATTTTGTTTTAATTCAGATAATTATTATGTGATATATTCTCAGGAACCAGTGATGAATATTTTATTTTAAAATTACTTTCAGTTTACTAATGTGTTCTTTGCTGGTCCTGTCTGTGAATCAACTTAAATAAAATACAGTAAAATCAAGGGAACTCCCTAATTTGTGATGTGATTTCACTACGCAGAATTCATGAATCAGGCTTAGGAGATGAAAACATGATGTATTCTTAAATTAACTTTATTGGGCTTCTATTTTAATAACATGGTGTGAATTCAGGTGCACACCTTGCAGTACAACATCTGTGCACTTTATTGTGTGTCCACCCCCAAAGTCCAGTTTGCGTCTCTCACCATGTGTTTGACACCCTTTCCCCTCTTCGTTCCTCCCCCACAGCCCCCTTGTTCTCTGATGATCGCCATTCTCTTGTTTTTTACCTGTGAGTCTTTTGTTTGCTTGTTGGTTTTTGCTCTCCGCCCCACCTGTGAGTGAAGTCATTGATACGGTTCTTGCCCTTTTCAGTCTGACTTGTTTTACTTAGCTTGATGATAGGCAGGGGGGATGGATGCAAAGGGCTAGTTTCTCGGCGTAATTAGAAGAGGTTTTATGGCTAGTGGGTGGCAGAACCTGAGCTCCTGTCTCAAAGCAGCCCTGAACTTCTCAGTGCTGTCTGTGACTTCCCATCGCCAGCCTAAGGTCTGGTGACTGGACCAGCCCCTGGGTTGAAGATGAGAGCTGACAGAGAATGCAAGGGCAGCCTCCTCTGGGATGGAGGCAGAGGCCTGGGGAGCCTCACTCAGGGCGGGCTCTCAGTAGGGCAGCCAGACGGATGGGGCCAGAGGTGTGTTTGGAAAAGTGAGCAAGGTTGGCCCTGCAGTGCTGTAGGAAGCAAGACAGGGTCAGCGAGTAAGGGGCATCCCCAACTCCAGGGTTCCCAAGAAGCCCTGGTGCAGGAAAACCATACAAGACCTACTGTGCACCTTCCTGTTTACGTGTTACTGCTTTAGAGGATCCCTTTGCTTGGCTAGGAGCCTGGGGCCCCTGGAGAGGAGGTCTCCACTGGGAGGTCTGTGTGAGGGGCAGAGCCGCCCCAGTTCTCCTCAGGCTCCAAGGAGCCTCACCGCAGACCAGACTAGGAGCTGGTGGGTGGGAACAGGCTAGCCACCTACAGGACACAGGCACTGACCTGGCCAATGTCTCCAGCTGCCCTTCCTGCGCTCCCTAATCTTGGTCTCGGGCTTAAGGCCCCCAGTTTCTGGGCTCAAGATGATTTGAAGTCAAGTTTTGCTCACCCTCTGGCTCCTCTCAGAAAAGCCGCATAGCTAACAAAATAAAAGCCCTTCAAATTGTCCAGACCCTTAAAACAACAGGTTTTCAGGTTATGCCAATACCTTTCAAATTTAACACAAAAGTATTATTACCACTATCAACTTTGTTAGCCTAAATTGAATTAAAAACTAAGATAAATTTGTTAACTTTTTCCTATTTTATGGAGGTTACAAAAATAGTTTTCACATCTAAGAAGAATAGATGTAACATGTCAAATGGAGCTTTAATGACATTTTTCAGCCATGGAAGTTAGGACTACATTTTTCCAGGATGGCTTTAGTTTCAATTTTGGTTTTGCCGTGTTGATGGGGAGGGACCCCACGCTCTGCGTTTCGCTAGGGAAACAGTTACAGAATGCAGTGCACCCTGTTTCTCCTGGACAAACACCTGGAGAGTCTCATTCTGCCCCAGTTTTTACTGAAAATTTTTTCATCTTTTTATCACCTAATTTGGATACATAGAAATTAGCATTTCTGGCAAGATTTGGGCTTATTTACTCCACTGTCTGACTGGGTTCAATCAATTTCTTCTTTGCATTAATTAGTTCGTGGGTTATTTTCATATTTTTTTTGTTATGGTCAGAGTCACATTTTATAGTTAATTTATTGACAATAATCAATCAAAGGAATATTATTAACATTAATGTTACTGTTATTGGCACTCATTCTTAACTCTGTTGCTCACACATAATAAATGTAGCATTTACATGTATATTTTCCCATATGCTTTTACTTTGTGAATGCATCACCAACACGCACAGATATTGAAGCCATTTATTGAGCACCTACTATAAGAGTTTTCGGGAAGTGATTAAGGATCCCACCTCTGATTCCAGATACGAAGGTTCAAAGTTTGGCTCTTCGACCACTAGACACATGTCCTTATTTCTCTATTAAAAATGAAAATAATAATAATAGCCTGTATTTCATAGATCTCTTTTTAAAATTAAGTTAATTTTAAATAAGATAAAATAAGTTAATATGTGGCACTTAAAACAGTATGTCTGAGTTATAACTCATTATAAGTGTGAGTTATTTTATGTGCAAGAAACCAATAGTGTACAAGGTCTGTCCAGAAAAAGCCCAGCCGTTGTTAACTCAATGAGAATGGTTTGTGTGGCACCGGTGTAACCCGACCGCCACACGGGCGTGACACTCACTTCTCACGGGAACCCGTTGCAGCACAGGCGTCCGCAGGTACCAGCCACTCAGGCCAGTTCTGGAAGGGTGAGTTCTTCTGCTTCTGTGCGATGTTCTATTCCTCAGTGGGCCAGGTCCAGGTTAGATTTTGTAATGTCCGTGCAGGAACACACATGGACTTTGTTTACATTAGCTGTGACCACGGCCGTGTTAGAAATATGTCTGGCATCTAAGGCAACTTTTTATCACTTCATGTTGAAAAATCAGCATTTTTCTTTATCCCCTTCAGATCATAGCTGCATCTTCTTGCCTCAAATGATTCTTGAGCAGTCACATGGAATCCATTCAAGAGGGATTCTTAGGTGGCCAGGGCCTTTGAATTTTCAACCAAAGCAGAAGTGTGAGAGGCCCATTTGTGTTTTCTGGAGCACAGACGTAGTGGGAGGGTGGCAACAGGCGGACACTGGCTGGGTGGGTGGTCCTTCAAGCCCAGGAGACGCACACAGCCCGCAGCTGTGACCAAACAGGGGACCTGGCTGTCCTCATGGCTTCTGGGAGCTCATGGTCAATTCTGACACTCTGTGCTCTGGTTCCTCAAATCTGATTGGAAAATTTTGACTGACATGCAAATTACAACTAAATTCCAGAAAAACCATTATTCAGAACTGCCAGAAATCCAGCTGAATGAACATCCTAAAACTTCTGAATTAAAGAAAAAAAAAAACAACAACATTGAGACTGGTAGGAGGGGCGGGACACAGAACAGTCTGGGCCCACACACACCCTTTATCCACACGAGGCGGATAAAGGTCGGCAGGGATATTTCAGCTGCGGAGCTTCCACCAGAAGAGCAAGGGGTCCCAGCCCCACACCAGGGCCCCCAGCCCAGGGTTCCTGTGCCAGGAAGAGAAGTCCCCTTAAATTCTGGCTGTAAAAACCAGCGGGAATGAGGCTGAGGAAGACAAAATTTCTGGAGTCCCAGGCATTTCCTTTTGAAGGATCCACACGGACACTCAGACTCACTCCCTTCGAGCTCCAGTGCTGGAGCAGCACGTGAAAGACAACAGAGATGCACAGGGCATAACTGCATTGTTCAGCATCAGTGCGAGAGTCTGGGGGCAGAGGGCAGCTTTCTCCATGCAGAAGTGCTGGCTGAGGCTGTCGTTCCTTTGCTGAGCTCTCCCCGCACAGACTCAGCAGGCAGGCACCATGTCTGAGACTCCACCAACCTGGCTCACCCTGTTTGCCCCACCCTGGTATTCCTTGAGACCTTGTCTCATCCAACTTGTGGGCCCACCCAAGCTGTTTCAGTGGCTTTTCTGTATGAATAGGCTGTTTTAGCTCATGCTAAAATCTCTTTTCTAAAATCTCTCAAACAAGCAACATCTGGCCCCAGCTTCCCCATACCTCTCACTAAGTGGGCCAGGCCCAGCACTAGCAGCCGCAAGCCGTGGTTCACAGCTTGGCCTTACCCGGGCACCTCCAAGCCCAGCACAAGTAGCCACCATCCGCAGATTGCTTTGCAGCTCATGCCGGGTAGCCCTGGGCCAAGCACAGGCTGTGGCTGACTTTGGCCTGAGCTCCCGGGAAGCCCCAGAATCAGCACATTCAGTGGACAGCTTCAGACCACATCAGAGCAGCACCACCCAACCACCTCCACAAGTGACACATTCAGTGGGCACCAGAGCCCTGTTGACATAAGTCCTGCTCTGTGGGTAGGCCCCTGCATAGCTGATCCTCCATGGTGGTCAAAGGTGAGTGGTCAGAGGTCAAAGTTGGCCATCAGGTAGTCAAAGAGGATCAAGTGGGTCAATTGCACCTGGTCCAACGGCTCCACTGCAATTAAACTGTTTGCCTCCTGCAGTGCACAAGGGCCGTGGATGGTCTTCCCTGGAGTGCTAGGGCGTGGGCACCACCACCTCCATGAGGCTGGGCAGCTAGCATGTCCAAAGCAGCCGCGGGGAGCTCCTCCTGCACTTGAGCCTCCCCCAGGCCAGTGTCATCAGCCGCACATAGCGCCTGAGGCCTGACAGATTCCCCGGGACAGGGCCTCGCCCAGTGTCTGCTCGGGGTTGATGTCATGGCACTCTCAGCCACAAGTGCCCTGGGGAAGTGTGCCAGCCGGTTGCAGCCTCACCTACAGCCCCTGTGCTCCAGGGCTACCACCCAGGCGCCCTGTGCCACCTCCTGCCATGGCACCTGGGCCTCCAAGAAGCTCCAGAGCACCTGCTCCAGAAGACACCCGGTGCACCATGGCATACTCCTTGGACCAGGGCCTCCTAGCTGGCTGGCACGTGCTGTCTGCGCTCGCCCGTGGGCTGTCCCCACAGGCCGCCTGCACCAATTGCCAAAGTGAGCAACACCTGGAAAGTTTTCGGTGAATAGCTGCTGGTGGCCCACACTAGGAGTGGGGGCTGAGGGAAGCCAGTCAGGGGCCCTGGGCTGCTCTTCCCTGCCAGGCAGGTGCTGATGGATGGGGTCTTTGGGGTCCAGGAGTCTGACAGCTGGATCCACCGGGCAGGAGCACGCCCACGGTGCTTTCGGCGAGCTCGGTGCCAGCATCCAGGCCTGGCAGCGGCAGTGGCACCAGGCATCCTCCTGCCCGCGCTCCCCAAGCCGTGCAGATGTCACCACCTCTCCTAGCCGAGCCCAGGGTCTTGGGGCCCAGTGACCGGCAGGTTGGCAATTTGTTGGCTCTGGCGGCAGGGCTCTGCCCCGCCCTGGGAACGTGCCTCAGGGTACATCCCGGCTGCTTTTATGTTTTGCTGTGAGACCCTCTCTGCATGTTCTTTATTCTTATATTTATCCCACAGAATTGCATATCAAGTAAGAAGAAATAAATTTAACTAGTTTTTAATAAAAATTGATTCTTAGATGAAAGAATTTCAATCAAGAGTCAAAGTTTAAAAAGTAGTAACTGCTGTCATAACACAAATTTATATTAATTCAAGATATAAGTTACACACCCATATCCTTTAGATCTCGAAAATCTTAGTATTTATCTAACTGTTAACAAAATCGTAAAACAAGTCATTCAACAAATGATTCCCAAGACTTTCCAGATTATTTTTAAATGTTGGTGTAATATTTGATTTTTCAGGGCTCTCTACCGCTAAACAAATGCCCTGTGAGCCTTAGTTGACTTTGGAAATTGTATCGGGCACTATAAATAATTTCTCATTAAGTTGTAGTTCACTAGTGACCCTAGGCCAAATACTTGAACAGTGTCTACAACAACATCCACAAAATGTTTATGATATTAACTTCGCTTGCAGTTTCTCCTGAGTTTAGGAAAACTACATTCAGTTTTTGTCCCACCCTTATAATTTTGGTTTAGCACTTTAGATTCTGAGGGTCTTTCTTATCTTCCAAGTTATAATTGCTTATGTTAATGTCATACTTAATTAGGTCAAGCGTGGTTTCAAGCCAGACATCACATGGAACCAGTGAAGCGTGGGCTCGTTGCCAGGCTGCAGCCAGGAGTGTCTCCAGCGCAAACGCAGCGTCCTGACGTTAGGGATACGAAGGCAGCGCCTGCTTTTATACTCTTTGCAATGACCGGATAGAAGCAAAGTGAGTGAGACTGGTTTCTGTGTGGGAATGGAGGCAGTGGCCCCGAGCCGTACTAGCTTTCATTCTATTCTTCACTGCCACTCGCAGTTGGAGAAAACATCTGCTTTGCTTAATCTTTCCTAAAGCAGTAAAAATGAATCGCGTTATTAAAACTTCATCCTTCTTTTTATGCTCTGAGTAAGTGGGAAGTGTGCATCAAGCACTGCGTTCAGGAAGAGCGCTTGTGACTCAGTTGTGAGCTGAACAAGCCCATTTTTTCATAGAATAATGTTTTTATTTGATAGTACAACTGTCGTTCTCTCAAAAATAAAAGTGAGCCTGTCACTTCAAGGCAATAAAAGGTGTATTTGTTGCCAGTGACACAATACAAGCTAACAGCTGGGATTTGGCAAAACATGTACTCTCTTTTGTGAGTTCCACAGCTTTTCAATGCTTAAAGACTTTTCTGGAAAGATCGGTAGTGATACTCAAACAGTGAGTTTTTGACACTGTATAAGGAAATGTGAAGCCATACTTTCCAAATGACCAATGCACAGTATTATCATAAAATCACGTACACGTAGAAGAGTCATTCCGTGTGCAAGATCGATCAGCAAGTATTACTTTAATAGAGCCCTTTCTGCAAGGTCATGGGTACGGTTTGAAATCCATTGAAACTAATTCAAGAAACCAGAACTGGTGGACTTGTGATAAAGAATTAAAGAATAGTCACAATCAACTGAAAGCTTTTGAAATTTTTTTTTTTTTTTTTTTTTTTTTTTTTTTTTTTTTTTTTTTTTTTTTTTTTTTTTTTTTTTTTTTTTTTTTTTTTAGTGGTATAGCTACTTGAGGCTGGGTCTTCTTCATATTGTGTCTTCAAACAAAGGATTGGAGTGATTGTTGCAAACGGCCGATGGCAAAGTTCGCATGAGAATCATCTGTCTTCCGCCAAGACAGACATGGAAGACATGTGCAAAACTGTAAATAAATGACACGCTGTTCCTTCAACCTTTCTGTTGGGGAAAATAGCTATTTTTTAAAATACAAAGTTCTTTTAATACTGTATTTTCCAAGTGGGGTTGATTTTGTCCCCCAGGGGACATTTGGCCATGATCAGAGGCATTTTTTGTTAGGACAGTGCGGGGGTGGGGAGAGGGTGCTCCTGGCATCCAGTGAGTAGAGGCGAGGGATGCTGCCAAACACCCTGTAGAGCGCAATACAATTCACCGCAGTAATGAACTATCTAGCTCAAAATTTCAGTAGTGCTATAAAAACCCTGTTTTAGCAGAGAATGGACTTTTTAAATTCTCAATTTTAATTTCTAATACAGTAAGTATTAATATAATCCACATAGATACTCTTTCAAGATCCTCAGTGACTTAAGCATTAGGAGTTCTACAACAAAAACAAATGATTCACTTCAGTAATGTCAGAAAAGCACTCTACAGCTCGCTCCAATTATGTCCATGGTTATTACCTAAGGTTAAACTTGGTATCTTCTAAACTCACTAGCTAGAATAACAAGACAGGTTTTTAAACTCACCTGTTGCTTATGTGGTAACATATGGCTATGGTCATGCTGTGGAGGAAAAAAATGGTAACAATTGATTTTATTACATAAAAAGTTACACACAGCTTGCTGCATATTTTACCAGATTATCATTCTTAATTTCTTGGGCAAAACAGCAGAGTACTTTGTTAAAAATGTTTGCAAAGCTATCATTGCTTAACTGGACACTTACATGCCCCTATGCTTAGCTCAGAAATGACAGCATAAAACTTGTCAGCAACACTTGTACTCTCTAATAGTACTGTCATCTTGAGGTTGCGGGGTTACCACACTGTTGGTGTGTAGCTTTTCATTTCTCGGTGGTGCCAAATATATTTGTGTCAACAGACAATGATTCAAAATGCTGGAGTTCAACTTGGGTGAATACCAGGGCACTGCCTCAAATATATCTTTAATTCAAATAGCAAAATGTTGAAAACTCAGAAAATCTGTATTACAGTTGGAAAGCAATAAAACAAGAGATTTCAAGAAAGGCTAATACATTTGTGATTTCTTTTTCTTTTTTTAATTTTTAATATATTTTATTGATTATGCTATTAAAGTTGTCCCATTTCTCCCCCATCATTCCCCTCCACCCTGCACAGCCCCTCCCACCCACATTCCCCCCTTTAGTTCACATCCATGTGTCATAAGTTCTTTAGCTTCTACATTTCTCACACTATTCTTGCCCTCCCACTGTCTATTTTCTACCCTATTTTCTACATCTATGCTACTTATTCTCTGTACCTTTTCCCCCTCTCTCCTCCTCCCACTCCCCTGTTGCTAACCCTCTATTTGATCTCCATTTCTGTGTTTCTGTTTCTGTTCTGTTTGCTTAGTTTGCTTTTCTTTTAGGTCTGGTTGTTAATACCTGTGAGTTGGTTGTCTTTTTACTGTTCATATTTTTTATCTTCTGTTTCTTAGATAAGTCCCTTTAACACTTCAAGGGCTTGGTGATGATGAACTCCTTGAACTTGACCTTATTTGAGAAGCACTTTATCTTCCCTTCCATTCTAAATGACAGTTTTGCTGGATAGAGCAATCTTGGATGGAGGTCCCTGATTTTCATGACTTGGAATACCTCTTTCCAGCCCCTTCTTGCCTGGAAGGTCTCTTTTGAGAAATCAGCTGACAGTCTGATGGGAACTCCTTTGTAGTTGACTGTGCCCTTATCCCTTGCTGCTTCTAGAATTCTCTCCTTCATTTTAATCTTGGCTAATGTAATGATGATGTGCCTTGGTGTGTTCCTCCTTGGGTCCAACTTCTTTGGGACTCTCTGACCTTCCTGGACTTCCTGGAAGTCTATTTCCTTTGCCAGATTGAGGAAGTTCTCCTTTATTATTTGTTCAAATAAGTTTTCCACTTGTTGCTCTTCCTCTTCCCCTTCTGGTAGCCCTATAATTCGGATGTTGGGACGTTTAAAGATGTCCTGGAGGTTCCTAAGCCTCTCTTCATTTTTTTTGAATTCTTGTTTCTTCATTCTTTCTGTTTGGTTGTTTTTTTCTTCTTTCTGGTCCACTCCATTGATTTGCGTCCCAGTTTTCCTCCCATCTCTGTTGGTTCCCTGTGCATTTTTCTTCATTTCACTTATTCTAGCCTCCCTTTTTTTATCTAATTTGTGAGCAAAATCTACCAATTCTGTGAGCATCCTGATGATCACCAGGGCCTTGAACTGTACATCTGATAGGTTGGCTATCTCTTGGTCACTTAGATGAATTGGCTCTGGGGCTTTGATTTGTTCATCAGTTTGAGCCATTTTTGTTTCTGTTTTTTTTTGTTTTTTTTTGTTTTGTTTTGTTTTGTTTTTTGGTCTAGTTGCGGCTGTTACATAGTGTGGGGTGGAGCCTTAGGAGTTCCCCAGAGCGGGGCAGTCCAGTCGCTGGGTAGTGATGCTATATGTGTGGGCAGGGTCCGAGAGGTAGCAATGGGGTTTGCTCTGCTCTCTCTCCGATTCCAGTCTCTTCCACTGCTTCCCCTTCACCTGGATTATCTGTGCACGAATGTGGGACCACCTGGTCAGTCAGCCGCCTTGCGTGGCCTCACTGGGTCTGCACAGTTGCCACCCCGTGCCCGGGGTCTGCTAGCCACCACCTGTGGCCCTGGGGTCTGCTAGCTGCCACTGCCTGCATGCCCAGTCCGCACCTCAACTTTTTCCTGCCGCGACTCTGCCCCTCTTACCAGTCTGGATGAATTGTTGTTGGACTTCCATACAGTTCAATTTTCTAAGAGTTCTGGTTGTTTTCTTGTTTCTAAATCTTTGTTGTCCTTAATTTTGGTTGTGAGAAGAGGCACAATGTGTCCACCTACGCCTCCATCTTGGCTGGAAGTTCTGTGATTTCTTTTATTATTATAACCCTTTCTAGTTTACATCTTTTCTCAGACATATGAGGTCTGTCTGGAAAAAGTCCAGCCATTGTTAATATGATGGGAAGAGTTTGTGTGACATTGATGTAACCTGGTAGCCGAGGAGAGCCGACTGGACTGTGCATGCATGAACAATGACACCTTCACTGTACTGGTCAGTGGGGGCGGTAGATGCCAGTGAGTGAGCATGTGTATCGTGCTGCTGTCTCATTCAAAATGACTGAGCCAGTAGAGCAATGAATCTGCATCAAATTTTGCGTTGCGCTCGAACATTCCTCTGCAGAAACTATTTGGATGATTCAGAAGGCCGCAGCTGTGGGAAACTGGTGATTGGCAGCTTCATCACGACATGCCCACTCATGCACCACCTCTGGTGCAGAGTTTTTTGGCAAAATATCAAATCACCTAGGGGACTCAGCCTCCCTACGGCCCAGATTTGGTTCCTTGTGACTTCTGGCTTTTCCCAAAACTAAAATCACCTTTGAAAGGGAAGAGATTTCAGACCATTGATGAGATTCAGGAAAATACGACAGGGCAATGGATGGTGATTGGGAGAACAGTGCGAGGTCCCACGGTGCCTACTTTGAAGGGGACCGCGGTGTCATTGTCCTGTGTGCAATGTTTCTTGTATCTTGTATCTTCTTCATTATTTTTCTATTTCTATTTTTCATATTACATGGCTGGATACTTTCTGTACAGACCTCGTATGTAAAATACTGCTTTTACCAACTCATGATAGCATCTAATTACTAATAACACATCATTGTTGAAAATGTAAAAAATCTGTATTTTACTACAGAATTATTCAACACAGTGAAATACCAATAATCATAATAATGATAATTACCAGGTGATATCTAATTCTGAGCATTTAATATGAACTAGAACCTTTGCTAAGTATTTTTCTGGATTGTTTTATATACACAACCCAAAAACCTCATGAGGTAGGAAAAGCAATTTGCTAATTACTATTGTATTCCAGTGAATAGCTAAGATTTTTATTAAGAACTTACTGTGTGCCAGGTGCTCTTCTTAGTGTTGTACATGCATTAACTTATTCATTCTTCACAGCACCCCACAAAGTGGGTGCTCTTATTAGTCTCACTCTAGGGATGAGGACATTGGGTGGAGTGACCCGCCAAGGCCACACAACTAACTGTAGGTGGTGCGGCCAGCACTCGAACTCCTGGCACCAAGCTCAGTGTCTTCCTTACTGAGCGGCTGCTCAGCACTGGCGGTGTGGGGGTGGCAAAAGTAGGTTTACACTTGCGAGTACATGACAGTGTATTCTCGTATTATTATTTAGTGTATTATTTATTTGTATTACAACTGTAAACCTGCTTTTGCCCACCCCTGTGTTGACTTGGAGCCATTTTGTTCCAGGCATTGTGTTAGATGATCTTTGTGTTAATTATCCCTCCTCGAAAGGTCATAGTTTTCCCACTTTTCAGATGAGGAAAGGAAGGCCACTTGCTCAGGGCTCAAAACCTGGTCTTACCTGCCTTCCAGTCTCATAGGACTTTTATTGCACTGCACAGGAAAAGTGGGTGCATGGTGACTCTTTGGGAGAAGTCTGCACACTGTGAGAATTCAGTTAATCAGGTCCTAAAATAGGAGAAACGCCCCATAAACACCTGAGACACAGGAGTTGGGAGTGAGACTCACTCCGTTTTCTCCCTGCACCTTCCAGGGTGCGGAAAGCAAGGAGGCTACCATGTCCAGAAATCAGCCTGGAGGCCGCCATCAGTCTGTGGCAAGCTTGACTTCTAACAGGCTTGCCCAGGCTTGAAGACATAGGGTCAGAGTCGATCCTCATGGGACCCATTCCAGTCGTTTCTTAGATTTTTGAGTCCTTTGTTCAGCTCAGTGATTTAAAAAGGCTCAAGTCACAGGCCAGCACTTGAAGCACGGAGAAGTTATTCTTTCAGAGTAAAAGCCAGCTTGACTTTTTTCCTGTTATTCATTTTGCATTTCCTCTTCCTTGATGTTGAACATTGTTTAAGGGACATTAAGTACTAAATTGCAGTAAATTTGATTTTCTTTTTCTTTCTATTCCTTATGGGTTTTTTTTTATTTACTTTTCAATTATAGTTGACTTATAATATTGTAGTAGTTTGAGGTATACAACATAGTGATTAGACATTTGCATACCATAAATTCCTTTTTTCTTAAATTACTTTCTGACAGAACATCCATAGCCTCAGCTGTTGACAGAACTGGGCGATATGCCGGCCTCGCTCGCTGCAGAATGCATTTCCTGTTAAAGGACATTTCATTTTCCTGAACTAGGTACACGATTGTCACTTTTGTTTCTTCAGAAATTAGTCCTTTTTTACAGCACATTGTTGTCATTTCTTCTTTCTCAAGTCGTCTCAGTCGACGGTATTATAAACAATCACACACTGGCTTAGAGCGCTTGAGTCCTCAATCAGGGCTCACGGCGCCTGTCGTCCAACCCCACAGGGTGACTGAATTCACAAACACACAACCGCACGCAGAGTCCACTGATCTCTTTGCTAGAACCAAGTACTGGAGCTGAGAACTTCCTCCCAGATTTATTTACACCCCTTTACCTTATTTCCAGGTTTTAACACTGTAGCTTTTAAATTCTTTTCTGCTGTTGCAAAACCAACAAGCAAGCAAAACAGTACTTCTGCATATGTGCATGAGACAGTAATTCAGTTGCTGGCCCCTTTGACATACGTTCAATTAAATTTATTTTTTTTTAATTTAGGTTTCGTGGGAAATGGTTGCTGTGGAGTAAATTTAGTTCATGGGTTTAGTGTTGCTTCTCTCAGTTGAAATATTTAAGAGCTGGAGTTTGAGATACCGACAGGTGGTCTTGGCTGAATAAACATTTCAGTAAGCTGAGTCAAACGTAGCTACAAAAGCTGTCGAGTTCTAGGATTAGAAGAGAAGACAGTCTGAGAAGGAGGTAATCTCGCCCCCCTTTTTGCTGGTTCACTTCAGACATACTTTAAAGGTCAAATGAAATAAACCAACACTCCGCCACCTTTGCATCTAACCAGGAAATTTGTTTTGCAAATGTTTTAAGTGCTCAGTAAATATTCTAATTGAAGTTTTCCCTTTGCTGGCCTGGATCCTATAAACTGAACACAGAAGTAAGCTGAATTCCTTCATTTTTATTCTTCCTTTTTCCTATACACACATACACACACACACACACACACACACACACACACACACACGAGCCAAATTTTCTACAATGCATGTAAGGATTTTGACAATGAGAGGAAAAAACACATTAAGTTTATAGGGGAAAGCTATCTCTCTTTTTTTTTTTTTTGGAGGACTTTTTTTAATTGTATTTTTCCATCACCATTTAGTCCCCTTAGACCCCCCTGTCCCCACAATCACCACACTGCTGTCCATGTCCGTGAGTCTTTTTTCCTTTTGCTCTCAATAAATTGTGTTGCGCTGAAATAAAACACATTTGAAAGCATGAATTGTAAAAGATTAAGGCTTGTCCCCTGATTTAAAAAATCATAGATATAGCCTAAGGACATGATCAACCCTACAAAAAGATTTATGCAAAATTATTTACTACATAGTTATAACAATAAAAAATGAAGCAATCTAAATATGCAATATGAAATAAATGGTATATCCACGAGGAATATTATGTAATCACTTAAATTTTATTTATACTGTGCTTTAAGGTCATGGGGAAATAATTATGACAAAACGTTAAATTTATAGAATTAAGGGCACACTGCATGGTATTTGGGTGCAAGTTCAGCTCCACAGGACATGTTGCACAGCAGGAACTGGAGGGGCATGTACTGAAATACAAATCATGTTTCAGGTTAATGAGCTACTAATATGTTTCTTCCATATTTCAGAATTTGTCTCAAATAATGAAAAGGCATTATTTTGATAATTAGAAAAAGTTAAAAACTAGAAAAACATTCCTATGGAAAAATTTATTCATATAGAAGCTCAAAAATCAACAAGTTTATGCATTTATGATCTAAACTAAATTCATCAGGTGGTTTTAAATATAATCTTATTAGAGTCACATAATTCAGTTTCTATAATCTCTACAGGCAATTTATTCCAAAGTATAACAATAAAAAAATTTAAAGATTACCTACAATTCTTTGGTTTCAGTTTGAATCGATCATGAAACAGTGAGTTGTGGGACTATGTCTACTTACGTCATATTCTAGCGCCTTTTTTACTAAGCTACCTAATCCTTTCATCTTTTCCTTCTTGTGTTTTCTTATTTTGTCTCTTGATGTTTATTTTATTCTCTATCATCTCATGTTGCTGGGGTGCAAATTCTCCATTCACTGTCTGACTCTCCTCATGGTGAACCTCATCCATTCCTCAGTTTTTAATTGTGAGCAGCACTTCTTTAGCAAGGGGCACTTTTCCAGATAGTCCATGTGACTTGACTCATGAAAGTGTACCCAAGAGAGATTTTGCATTGGCTTCTGTCACAGCTCGTGGGAATCCCATACCATTCGGGACCCATTTCTATACTGATATCTGGGCTTGGTAATCTCATACCATGTGGCCAGTACAAATGCAGATCTTATACCTTTGCTTAGGGTTTTAATTTCTCAGAGGAGCCTCCTTCTTATGCACAAAGTGCCCAAGGCAAAACTCTTCTTAGGCCATGGTTGTGGTCTAACACTCTTGTCACAGAGGGGCCAGGCCCCCCACAACTCCGCTCTTAAGCAGAGGTCTTGGTTCCGGTGACTTAGCTGGTGCGAGCCCTCCTTCGTGACCTCCACCCCGGCGTGGGTACCAAAATGCCAGCCCAGGTCTTGCAAACCCAAGTCTGTTTCCAGAGTACTCTGGAATTCTTTGATAGCATCTGACACACATATTGCTTTAGTTTTGAGTTCCATCTTCTGTTATGACACCTAGGTATTTCTTTTCAGAAAAAATTACTGCATTTTATCCGGAATCCTGTTTGGAGTGGGAACAGTTCTGCAGAGCTCTTGAAACTTTTGGAGTGGGAAGAGTGGCCTCAGATGCATTTTGAATCCTCAAAGTTTTCTAGACAAGGCTCTCTCGGACTATAATATTAGCATGCCTGGTGTGTTGCCATCTATTTTGAGGCGATTCACAGACACTAGTCCTTAACAACAGAGCATCAATGTTTTCCAATGTTTTACCTTTTAAATAAATTCAAGTCTCTGTTAGCATGAGCCTTACATCATTAAATTCTGCACTGGTAGAAATGTTCTAAAAATGTCATCTCTCGTGTGGAGGGGGGCAGAGAAGCTGGGAAATCACTCTGAGCTGTACTCACCACCCTCCAAGGTATCATGCAGAGATAAGGGGAGTCCTCCTTTAGGCCAAAATGGAAGCACGCTAGTAACTTAAAGCCACAGGAGAAAAATAAGAAACACTAATAAAGGTAAAAATAAAAGCCAATGTTGTAATTTTGGTTTGTAACTCCTGCTTTTTAATATATGAGTTAAAGGCAAACACAAAAATATTTATAAATCTATTTTAATGGACATGCAATATATAGAAATGTGGGCTCTGACAACAATATAAAGAGGGAGAGAGATGTTTAAGAGTGTTTTTGTATACCACTGAAATGAAATGGGCATTATTAAAACTAGATTGCTGTAAGTTTAAGATGCTAATTGTAATCACTAACTACTAAGAATATAACTACAGAAAAGGAAAGAAAAAGGGAAGCAAAATGGTACAGTATAAAATTTTAACTAAATGTTTACTAAGTGTGAAAAAAGGCAGTAATGAAAGAATTGAACATAAAACATATATAGAAAACAAGGAGCTAAGCAGGAGAAGTCCTTCTTTCTGAGTAATTAAATATAAATGGATTGAGCTCTCCAATCAAAATGCAGAAAATGGGAGAACGAATAAAACATAATCCAGCTATTATGCTGACTCAGTTTAGATAAAAAGACACAAAAGATTGAAAGTAACAAAATGGAAAAAGACATTCCATGGGAATAGTAGTGGAGTATCTCTTTCTTTAAGATGTAGACACCTTACACCTTAAAAAGCCATGTCTACATTATGATCAGACAAAATAGATCTTAAATAAAAAAAGATTACAACAAGGGAGATTAAATATTGATTAAAGGGTCACTCCATCCAGAAGATATAACAATATATTCACCTAACAACAAAGGCCCACGATGTATAGGACAAAGACTGTCAGAATTGCCCCAGCTGGTGTGGCTCAGTGGATTGAGTGCCAGCCTGCAAACCAAGGGATGCTGGCTCGATTCCTAGTCAGGGCATATGCCTGGGTTGCAAGCTACGTCCCCAATAGGAGGTGCTCGAGAGGCAACCACACACTGATGTTTCTCTCCCTCTTTTTCTCTCTTCGCCCTCTCTAAAAATACATAAAATCTTAAAAAAAAAAAAAAAAAGACAATTGAAGAGAGGAATAGACAATTCTACACTATTAGAACTTTCAGTAATGAACAGGATAGCCAAGCATACGATAAGGAAATGAGGACTTGAACACACTATATAGTTACACCTAACACACATACAGAATATACTACACCCACAACAGCAGAGTACACATTGTTCTCAAATGTAATATTCTTCAGGATAAACTAATATGTGTGACCACAAAACAAGTCTCATGAAATTTTAAAAGACTGAAACTAGAAAATAGTAAGAGGGGAACTAGAAAAGTCACAAATATGTGAAATTTAAAAATGCAATCTAAAACAATTCAAAGGTCAAGGAAAAACATCATAATGAAAATTAGAAACACCTTGAGATGAATGAAAATGAAAAGACAACAGGCCAACACATAGGGATGCAGCAAAAAATAGCACTCAGAGGGAGCTGTATAGCTGGGAACGCCTACAGGGAAAAAGATGACCTCAGATCAATACCTAACTCTACACCTTAAGTAAGTAAATGAAGAGCAAGCTAAACCCAAAGCTACAAGGAAGAAAATAAAGATTAAAGTGGAAATAAATGAAGTTGAAAATAGAAAAATAGAGAAAATCAACAAAGCCAAATGATGGTTCTATGAAAAAGATCAACAAAACCGATCTTTAGCTAGATTGACTAAAGGGGGTGGAGAGAAGGGAGGGAGCAGAACGACTCAAATTACTAAAATCAGAGGGAACACTACTGCCAACTTCACACAAGTTCAAAGATTATTTACAAGAAGATAAAATGAAGAACTATATGCCAACAACTGAGATAACCTAGATCACAGACGGCAAAAACAAGGCCTGTGGGCCAAATTCGGCCTGGCACCTTGTTTCTACCTGGCGGCAGCGCTGAGCTCTCGCTTAACTGTTAAGGAGTAGTTACATTTATACAGCCCTAAATTATTACAGCCCTAAAATTATTTCAGCCCTTTGAAGGCAACCTCGAGACTGATGTGGCCCCCGGTGAAAATGAGTTTGACACCCCTGACCTAGATGAAATGGGAAAATCCCCAGAAACACACAAACTACCAAAACTGCAGAACTAGAAAAATAATAGAATTAGTAAGAAGACAATTAGTAAAACAAAACAGAACAAAAAATGCCAACAAAGAAAACCTAAGGACCAGATGGCTTCCCTAGTGAATTCCATCAAATGTTAAAAGAATTAGCACCAATCTTTCTCAACCTCCCCCAAAAACCTGAATAAGAGGGAACATTACCTACCTCATTCTGTATGTCCAACAATATCTCAATACCAAAGCCAAACATACTATAAGAAAATTAGATTACAATGTCTATTATGAGTACAGCTGCAAAAATCCTCAACAAAATACCAGAAAACTAAATTCAGTGGCAAATTATTGGGTGGGCCAAAAGTCTGTTATTTTTTTTTTCATAAAGTTAAATTTTTCTTTTTCATCAATAACTTTGTTGATCTGGAGATTTTGAGCATGTGAACTATCTCCCGTTACTGACTTCTAGTGGCTAGAAGCCAGAGGTGCTGCTAAACATCTTCCAGTGCCTAAGACAGCACCACAGCGGAGAATTATTTGGCCAAAATGTCAATAGTGCCAAGAAACTTCGAAAACCACTTTTGACATGTTCAGTCATAGCGTCTTCCCCATACATTAAACTTTTGTTTTTACTTTTCTTGGAATAATAAAGCATAAGCCAAAAATGTGCATTTTCTTCTTCAATATTAAAATGGCTGCCCAAAAATTCAGCAGTGTTTTTAAAAATGCATGCTGACAGCTGTCACAATACAATCTAACAAAACTGTTTTGAATGAAGTTAAAGATTCTAGCACTACTAGAGCCATTGTATAGAAAACAAACAAACTTTTTTGGCCAACCCAATGATTCCCACCCTCCTTCCTCCCAGCGCCAGTAACCATCATTCTATTTTCCATCTCTGAAATTTGACTATTCTAGGAATGTAATTATCACTCATATTAGTGAAATCATACAATATTTGTCCTTTTGTATCTGGAATGTTTCACTTAGCATGTTTTCAAGATTCATTCATGTTTTATTATGTGTCAGAATGTCCTTCCTTTTTGATTGAAAAATATTCTATGGTATGTACATGCCATTTTGCTTTTTCCACTCATCTGTTGATGGGCACTTGGGTAGTTTCCACCTTTTGTCCATCGCACTGTGAGTAATGCTGCTAGGAACACGGGTGCACAATTCCCTGTTGGATTCTTGCTTTCAATTACTTTGAGTATATACCCAGGAGTAAAACTGTTAGGTCATGTTTAACTTTTCGAAGAGCTTTACCTAGACTTCTAACAATACTGTTTCGTACCACTTTTAATTGTATCCAAGGGTTTAAAATTTCCCTTGTACACCATTTTTTCCTTGCATGATATGGCTTAATTTTTCTCCCCTAATCATACCCTTAAAAGTTCCTTCAGCAAGGGTCTGAAAATAAACTGGGTTTTTTTGCTTGCTCTTAGTTTAAAAATGTCTGTGAAGAACAGGGAAAAGAATTGTGTTGTGTTCAGACTTCTGTTTTCAGATATATTCTGAACATACCTGAAAATTAGTAACATCTACTTCTGATTTCCATTGTTGCTGATAAAAGTATTAATGTCACTTTTAAAAAAATATTTATTCATTTTTAGAGAGAGGAGAAAGGAGGGAGGGAACACCAATGTGAGAGAGAAACATCAGTCTGTTGCTTCTCATATGCACCCCACAGGGGACAGAGCCTGCAACATGGTCATGTGCCCTAATGGGGAATCGAACCAGCAACCTTTCACTTTGTGGGATGATATGCAACCAACTGAGCCACACCAGTCAGGGCTAATCTGTCACTTTTTTTTTAATTTGATTCTAGAGGGAGGCAGGCATTGATTTCATTTATTTATGCATTAATTGGTTGATACTTGTATGCGTCCTGACTGGGGATCAAACCCTCAACCCTGGTATATCAGGACAATGTTCTAACCAACTGAGCTACCCACCATAACTAATCTGTCACTTTTTCAAACATCGTGTTTTTAAGAACCTACTTGTGTGGGGTATTCTTTAAATTTATTACTACATGCCACAGAGGTGTGATTTTAAAATTTACTGTTTTATTCATTCATTCATTCACTCATCCATCATCCATCCATCCACCCACCTTACTTGGGCTTCTTCAATCTGAACGTGTCACCAGCACTGTAAAATTTTTGGTCCCTGAACATCATCCCCAACATTTTCTTGGCTCGGTCACTGATTTCCGAATCTACATTTTTCTGTGTATTGCTTTTATGTTAGCATCTCTTTATAGTTGCCTGTTTTTCAATGCTGTACAACATATTTTTACCAGTCTTCTAGTTTGTACAAGAATATTTTTCAGCTGTTTTATTCTAATCGGCACTGCTGTTGTTTTCTAATTTCCAGCATCATGCCCTTCCAAATCTGATCATTTCTAGCAATCTCATTCTTTCATAACTTCCTAATCACTCATTTTTTTAAACACAGTAACATTTCAGAGTATAAAGTAAGTACTGGGTCATTCCAGAATCTGCAAACTTTGCACGTTTAATATGACAAACAGTTTCTCTTGCTCGTGGTGGCTTTCTGTTTTTATATTTGTTGTTACAAAGTATCTGATTATGAGTAGTCCCTGGAATTATGACTCTTGAGACTTGACTTGAAGGTTAATTCCCTCTTCTAAATTTAGTTTGCTGGTGGTGTTTCTTTGCAAAATTGTGAACAGGGTTTCCATCTGGCTGGGGAGAAATTTATTTCCATGTTAGCATTGTAATAATCACTAGGAAATTGCTGCAGCATCTAATTTCTTTGCAATTAAGGTGAGTTCCTTGGGCAATCTCTTACACCTGTAACATCTGGTGAAAGGTGTGAAGAATCCACAACCAGTGAATAATGCCAATAGAGTGAGTCAAAATATTATATGAATACTTTAATGCAAAATGCTTAACACTTAAAATTAGCAAAGCTTCATTTAAATTAAAATTTCATTTAACTAAAGATGGTTAACCCCAAGAATTGTACAGTAGTTCATTTCTGCTATATAATAATGCCCATCCAAATGCCAAATGGTAAGAATGGCATCGTTAGCTGTCATTTCTCTCCACGGCTCTTCTAAACACTAAGGGTGGGGGAGGGGACACTTAGACACAGAACAAAATACAACCCAAAGAAACTGCGCAGTTATTCCTAGTAGTTGTAACTCATTTTGACTAAGCTGTCAAACCAAACAGCTAGAGAATAACTGCAGTATTGTTCCAGAGCTGAGAAGAGGTTTTATTTTTACAGCTTGGTAGAAGTTCTACACTAGGTGAGAAGTCACAGTTTCAGGATGCATGTTCTGTAAATAGTTACTAAATATACACATTTAGTGTCTGTAAACACCAGAAATATACATTAGACAGAGTACCCTCACCAGGTACAGTTTAAAAAAGAAGATGAGGTAACATGAATCTCGAAGTCCACAGGAATCCTGCCTGAAGAGTTTAAACAGCTGCCAGTATTCACTTCCAATGTGCAGGGGCTAAGGTGTCTCTGGACCCTCACGGTTTTACAAAACTGGATTCACTGGCTTTCAGCATAGCAACTGCATCTTTGACTGCATGGTAGATAACATTCTTCACCTAAAGAAGTGAAAGAAAATATGGTCACAGTTTATATTAAATCTAAAATCTGTTACTAAACACAAATTTTCCCACTACCAATTTAAATACCATTCTCTCCAAATTGAACACTGAATATTCAGTATGAAATGTCAGTATCTGAAAGGTCTCTGGGCAGTTTTAGGCCAATATTCCACATTCACTTTAGACCCATGCCTCCTTTGAAGAGCTTCAGAGACCCTTCCATAGGCTTTGGTGCCACATGGCCCCATCCCTGTCAAGTGCAGGGAGAAGCCAACTCCAAAGGTAGTTTTATTTTTCAGACTTTATATTTTCCCCTAGTTTTCCAAACATGAAATTATATGTTACATAGTAGACTATTAAATGCCTCTAAAAACCCCACCCTCTCAGACCCCCTTTGGGTCCCAGAGACTCTGTTCTGCTGCACCTGAGGTTGAGAACACTGGAACACTAAATGTCTGTGTTCAAACCCCTGTCTGGCAGCTGAGCCAGGAGCATAGGTCAGATCTATTCATTTTCAATATCTAAAGTCTTTCTCTTTGGATGCAGGCTCTTACAGAGTCTCACCAATACCAAACCAAGTGACATTTCTTCTGTTTGTTCCTCCTTTGTGAAATCAGATATAAAGCCATTCATTAACTCATTGTACCAAGTGCAAGTTCACTGACTCTCTTTATAAGGTAACTAATGGGCCATGAAGCCAGAGTCAGCAAATGCCAGGAATGAGTGGTGTTTTTACCTGTAATTTATCTTCATGATTGGTATGGGTCTGTGACAGATAGCGGAATTCCTGAGTAAGCCAGAAGCAGTGTTTAACATGCTCTGGAGAAACAAAATCTTCAGCCACTTTGATACAGCTATATAGATTATGAACCTGAAAAACACCAAGCCACATCAGTCACACACACTAAAATTTGTAGTAAAACCAGAATAAGAAACAAAGTAATGGTTCTTGCCTGATGTGGAGCTCCTGCTGGGATAAACACCACATCCCCAAGAAACTGTACAATAGCCCAGCCTTGAACTCCATACTCTTGTTGAAGACGCTTTCTTAGGGATCGGTCTAAATACCAGCTCTGATCATGAATGGGATCATGGTCTGCTGGGTTTTCTTGACCTTGCTCTTCTGATACCTAGAATACATTCAAAATATAACGAAATTGAGCAATATGCAAAGGCCCAGTGAGGGCTTCTCTTCCCCTACCCAGAACAGTGTGGGCAGCCAGTAACTGTCAGGCCTCCTCTGACACAAACCCTTGTTGGCAGAGACAAGTAGTACTCAAAGGCATTAACTGAATTAACTAAGGAAAGACTGAAAGAAAATGTGGCTTCCTTTCCGTCATTTCCTACAAACCGAGACTGGTGGTCTATATATTTCTGTTAATACATATCTGGACAATATTTTGGTCTAGACTTTTGAATGTAAGTTGGCTCAAGCTTCTCAGAAATAGACTTGCTGATTTTGTAGTTAATAAAAACTTGCATTCACTTAACAATCTGAGTTATGAAATAGTCACAAAGATAGCTGTGTATTAAACTTGTTTATTCTAGACCCAGGATTAGGAGCAGACTCAGGGTGACAATATCAAAGAAACAATATGGTGACCAGCAGGTTTTCTTGAAGAGTCAAATGATCCTTAGCCAGAAACACTTTGCTTAAAATAAAATGCTGGCTGAGGTCTAGGAGTGTTCACATCCATCGCTCATGAACAACTGAAGAATATCAGCTACAGATTTCTGAGCTGCAACCAGAAGCCTCATTGGCGAATAGGTTCAAGACTGAACACACCCATCTTTCCAGTTAACTAGAACTTCCACATATAGGCCTTTGTGGAAAACCTGCCAACTACAGGAGTCTCAGAATCTTCAAAACCCCTGCATCTCTTTGACTCTTCACAAGCTAAGAGCCACAAGTAGGGCCAGAAGCCTCCCTGACCTGCTACTAGGTGAGGGTGGACAAAACCAACAGGGTCTTCCGTAACTCACTCAGAACATGGTAACCACAGAGCCCAGGGATGACAGAACTTGTGAAGTGCTTATATTCTCAAGGCAATAAAAACAAATACATGCTAAGCGATGATCAGTGGACCTAATTTATGACAGAGCATAAAAAAAAAAAATCTCCAAATGTACTGTAACATAAAACAGATGTAAGGAAAAAGACAAGGGCTCCTCTTTTCAGAGGTGTGGGCCAATCAATTAGAAATCTTTAGTCCTTAACAACCGGCTTCAGCCTATCCAATCTGATGTGAACAAATTTAACATTTGATGCAGTGGTAATTCCCCAGTAACCCAGTCAGTTCCTGGCAGGCAGTCATTTATGATATTGCTATTCTCCATGCCTCTCTTCACATGCCACAGAGTAAGGAGCACACCTTTTTTAGGAATTCTCGTATTTTCTCTGTGTCCTTAGCAGCATATATGTGCCAGAGGGCCCCTGGTTTCTCTTTTCCTTCAATAAATCTCTTTATTGTGAGTTCATCAGAGTCTCCATCTTGAATAGTTTTAAGGACTTCTGGAACAAGAGAAAGCAAATATCAGGTCATAGCCTCCAGCTCAGAGAGTAAGTCCCACTTTCATGCTATGCACACCCTACCTTCTTCTTGGTCACACTGTCCTTTGGGAATTCCCACATACACCATGACATTGGCTGCATCGGATACATCTAAATGAAGATTTGTTGTCCCATATTTCCGATCTTCTGGAGTGATTAATCCTGCAAACAGAAAGTGCCTTAAGTTCACCAACGACAGCAAAGGCTGCCACAGTCTCTCCCACTTCCCGGGGACACCTGGTCACAGAATTTAAAAGCTGCTTCTCTAATCATGCAAAAGGGAACAATATTTAATATTAAATTATTTTAATCTTTTAACTATGAAAATCATTTCTTAAATATTTAATTATAAAAATAATGAACCAACTCCTAGGTACAAGGACTCTGGTTTCTTTTGATAGGCAAAATGGGATAGACAGATCCTCTGGCTGAGAACAACTAAAAATCCTGGATCAAATTATTAAAAATTTTTTTAATGAATCAACATGCTAGCAAGAAAAGAAGAAATACTCAGAAGCCATGATGAGAAAGCAGGACTCAGGAATGGTAAAGTGGACTACTTTACAGTAGAAGCTGCAGTTTGGCAAAAGGACATTTGCTCACCCAGGTGAGCTCAAGCTTTGGTTGTCACCGTCTAGAAAGGCTCTGGGGCAACGACGAACCCCACGGTGCACTCACGATGGGCAGTCTGAGAGAAACCCCCTCACACACCCCCAAAGCCGAGACCTCAAATAGCCATACACTCTGCAAAAGAGGGCACACTGCTCAACACGGTCCCTGGTCCTCCCAACTGTAAAAGAAAAGGGGTGAGCCGGAGCCTGGGGTCCCTGCTTGTGCTCGCAGTCCAAGGGCTCAGGCACCAATCTGAAAAATGACTGCTCTTTAAGGTTTATGATAAGGTATGAGGTGTTTGAAAATGAACACATTTTTATTATTTTCAATCCCTAACCATTGTTATTTTTCCGTGTATAATGCGCACTCACACGTTTTTGCATTATAGAAGGAATAATGTGATCATTATACCCAGGTGTAATGCACAACCTTATTTTCCCCTCAAATACTTGGGCAAAAAGGTGCGCGTTATACACGGCAAATATGGTGCTTACTCTAGATGGAAACAAGTTTGTCATAGAAAAAGCTTTGCCAAAAACACTGCCGTCTACCTACTGGTATCCAGAGGGGAAAGATCTGCTGCTAAGCTACTCAAAATAAGCAGAGAATTTATTTTGAAAACTTCTCAGATGACCACTTCTAACCTATAAAGGTTCATTTTATTAAAACATGGATAACAACGTAATGCAACATTATACCATTCACTTCAGCAGAAAAATGCTTTCATTTACATATATTCACTGTGAACAGAGTATGTCTTGACTTCCTAACCATGCAGCTACTTTGAGGAGCTTGAGGGAAACGAACTCAGTTAGGGAACATGCTATAGATCCACAGATTTATTCAGGGCTCTCAATCTGAGACCTGAGAAGCAGAGGGAATAAATAAGCAAGGGGACTCTGCCTGCCATGTCCTCTCTCCCACAGATGTTTCTCACCCTAT
This sequence comes from Anoura caudifer, assembly GCA_004027475.1. Taxonomy (NCBI): domain Eukaryota; kingdom Metazoa; phylum Chordata; class Mammalia; order Chiroptera; family Phyllostomidae; genus Anoura; species Anoura caudifer. The sequence continues at coordinate 34,930 of PVKU01006951.1, forward strand.
GCTTGCAGCATTGTGGTGGGCATCTAGCCTGGGGGAGTTTCCCCAGCCCTGCTCCTGGTACTGCCCTGGGCCAACCCCACCATGTACCAGAATGGTTGTACTGAGGTCCAAGCTCTTGCTCCCACCCTCCTCCCCAAAACTCTCTGAAGAACATGGCAAAGGCACCAAAGACTTGGTCCTTTCTTCAAGAGAACTGCCATCCCATCCTCAAGTCTGAGAGATTGCAGTTGGGAGTAATTATGGGAGGAAGGAATAAAAAAAGTAACTTATAAAAGGACTTGAAAAATGAGGGACAAATAGTATAATACACTAAATCAAATTCACTGAATAATTCAAACTAAAACTTCTTTCAACAATAAAGTGGTAAATAACTCTTTCAAAATGGCCAACTCCAATCCAGACCTGGACAAAGACCCTAAAAAACTGGTCAAGGTCACAACAATCACAGAACAAGCTGGTAACAGTAGAAACCAATCTCAATCCTGAGGGATCCTCCCTTGTTGAGGTTGCTGAGTCACGTCCAAACAATAAAAACCTAATTCAAAGGGTACCTCACATACTAACTTTAACTACTTACTACTCAACAACACAGAACACTGCATTTACGAGTAGATGTTAAAACAGCGACCCAAATGTCCAGCAACACTGAAATGGTTAATTCAATTATATTCATTCAATAACGTACCATGCAACTATTAAAATTTATCTTACTAAGGACTATTAAAGGCTAATATGATAAGAGTGAAGTCAGAATCATGGAGGAGTGAGAAGACTCCTTTGTTCCTCCTCTTAAATTTACCTCAAGTACAATAACTTGTAAATCATATAAATGTCTCACAAGTATGCTTTAACCCAAAACTAATATAATATGGAATGTCAATTGAAATAAAAAATAAAGTGGTATACCTGAAATTTATGTTTTTAACCAGTGTTATACCTTAATATTTAATTTTTTAAAAAATTGGGACTTCCGGCCAAGATGGAGGCGTAGGTACACACACTGTGCCTCCTCACACAACCAAAATTAAGGACAATAAAAATTTAGAAACAAGAAAACAACTGGATCTGACAGAAAACTGAACTGTAAGGAAGTCCAACAACCATTCATCCAGACCAGTAAGAAGGGTGGAGTCTGCAGCCAGTGGAGAGGGGTTGTAGCAGGAAAAAGCGGTGGTTGGTGGTCCCAGGCGCACAGGCAGCAGCTAGCAGACCTCAGGCACAGGGTGGCAATGGGCAGTCCCAGTGAGGCGTGCAAAGCAGCTGGCTGACCGTGGACACACATTCACGTGCAGATAAACCAGGTGAAAAATGGTGAGCAAGACAGACCATGCAACCCAGGGCCCCAGCGCAGGGAAATAAAGCCTAAAAGCACCGAATGAAAACACTTATAGGGGTTGAGATGCCGGGAGAAGACTCCCAGCCTCACAGGAGAGTTTGTTGGACAGACCCACAGGTTCCTAGAACGTACACAAGCCCACCCACCCGGGAACCAGCACCAGAAGGGCCCAATTTGCTTGTGGGAAGTGGCAGAAGGGACTGAAATCTGAGAGAGAGTAGAGCAAACACCATTGTTCCCTCTCGGACCCCGCCCCCACATACAGCATCACAACCCAGCCACTGGGTTGCCCCGCCCTGGTGAACACCTAAGGCTCTGCCCCTCATATGTAACAGGTGCAACCAGACCAAAACAAAACAAAACAAAACAAACAAACAAACAAACAAACAAAAAACCATCCCAAAATGGCTCAAATGGCAGAACGGATCAAAGCCCCAGAGCCAATTTATCTAAGCAACCAAGAGAGCCAACCTATCAGATGCACAGTTCAAAGCACTGGTGATCAGGATGCTCACAGAATTGGTTGATTTTGCTCACAAATTAGATGAAAAAATGAAGGTCAGAATAAGTGAAATGAAGGAAAATGCACAGGGAACCAATAGTGATGGGAAGACAACTGGGACTCAAATCAATGGAGTGGACCAGAAAGAAGAAAAAAAACCACCAAACAGAAAGAATGAAGAAACAAGAATTCAAAAAAATGAGGAGAGGCTTAGGAACCTCCAGGACATCTTGAAACATCCCAACATCCGAATTACAGGGGTACCAGAAGAGGAAGAGGAAGAGCAACAAGTGGAAAACTCACTTGAACAAATAATAAAGAAGAACTTCTCCAATCTGGCAAAGGAAATAGACTTCCAGGAAGTCCAGGAAGCTCAGAGTCCCAAAGAAGGTGGACCCAAGGAGGAATACACCAAGGCACATCATAATTACATTACCCAAGATTAAAATGAAGGAGAGAATTCTAGAAGCAGCAAGAGATAAAGAGACAGTCACCTACAAAGGAGTTCCCATCAGACTGTCAGCAGATTTCTCAAAAGAGACCTTACAGGCAAGAAAGGGCTGGAAAGAAGTATTCCCAGTCATGAAAGTCAAGGACCTACATCCAAGATTGCTCTATCCAGCAAAGCTTTCATTTAGAATGGAAGGGAAGATAAAGTGCTTCTCAGATAAGGTCAAGTTAAAGGAGTTCATCATCACCAAGCCCTTATTATATGAAATGTTAAAGGGACTTATCTAAGAAGATAAAAAATAGGACAGTGAAAAGACAGCAAACTCACAGGTATTAACCACACCTAAAACAAAAGCAAATGAAGCAAACAACTAGACGAGGAGCAGGAACACAGAAATGGAGATCACATGGAAGGTTTGCAACAGGGGAGTGGGAGGAGGAGAGAGGGAGAAAAGGTACAGAGAATAAGTAGCATAGACGGTGGGTAGAAAATAGACGGGGGGAGGGCAAGAATAGTGTGGGAAAAGTAGAAGCTAAAGAACTTATGACACATGAACATGAACTAAAGGGGGGAACATGGGTGGGAGGGGGGTACAGGGTGGAGGGGAATGAAGGGGAGGAATGGGACAACTGTAATAGCATGATCAATAAAATAAATAAAAAATGATTTAAGTGAGGAAATGGAAAAAAAATTGAAAAGGACCATTAAGCAACATGTAAAGATTTTACAATGTAATGCAGAAAAGAGAAAGGGAAACAGTTCGATACTCCTGAAATGACAATTATGAAAAGGAAACACACATACACATGTCCAAGGAAAGAAAGAAAATACACAAAAGGAAGCCTACTACTTTGTGAAGTGTTAGGGCTATACGTGTTTTTCATCTCTCCCTCTCCCAAAATCAATTTCCAAGCATCTGATTTGCTTTATCTCCATTTCAATTTTTTCAAGTTAGTTATTTCCTCCTTACCGTAAGCATTATACATCTTGGGACCCAGATCTGGCCTAACAAAGTAGTTTGGCAGCCTCGAGGCCAGGTTCAGTTTGCCATCTCTCCGTGTGTACTCAGGCAGTGGGATGTTGGCCATCAGATCATCAAACCTGGTACAGAACAAAGAATTTGAAAGATAAGCCTGCCTTTCTAATTCATTATTGTGATTTTTTTGTTCCTTCTATACCAAAAGAATAAACAAAACATCTGTGCTCATGAAGATGGAGACCGCTAAACATTAACAATATTTAAAATCAGAATTAAAAGAGTTATGAGTAAGTCTTCTTCCTTCCTATACCATACACATGCATCAAAATGATCTAGAATATTTCAGACAAAAGATTTGAGCAATGAATTGTAGACATGCAAGGATTTATTTATGACTTAGTTCTGAGGATCCTTTTCAAGGTTCAAGCTCAAATCAGGAAAACGAATCTATCAATCTAGTTATCTTGTTGTCTAAGGCAAGACATTACTGTATCACACTGAGCCCTGGCACCTGCACATCTGAGCCACCTTTTCTCTGGCAGAGCACTGCAGGGAAAACATGTGGAGCTTTCACTAGTCAGCCAGATCTAAAAGTCAGTAACAGTAACTCCATCTCACTTAAAAACACACATCTCCAAAGTTTATAGACTAGAAATGAAAAATCAGCCCCAGTAAAACTATGGGAACTTTGATATTTCCCTGAAGACTATTTTCTCACCATCTCAAAAAAGAATTTATCCTACCAAGTCAAGGACTGAATCATCAACACCCAAATCATACCTGGAAGGCATCATATCTCTGAAATCTTCTCCTGGTGGCCAGTCCTTAAGTTTCAATACCATTGGCTCTTTCTCATTTTTCAGTCGGTCTGAAAAATAATCAGAATAACTGAATTGTTCCTATTCTTAACTCAGAAACAGACTGAAATAAATGGCAAATTAGCATTTTATGCTTAACACCACAAATAAAATTTATTTCTGCAAAATCTTCCTAGTCTGACACATTTTATATATGTGTTATTTTTCTTTAAAATTCCCCTCCATCAATTGCTAACCATTTTCTACAGTGCCAAGAAATCCATTTGTACTCAGGAGGCAGCAAAAAAGAAAAAAGATCAGTAACTCATTTGTATCAGGGCCCTGTCTCTTCTAGCTTATTAAACAGCTACTCATTCTTTGAGATTTCAGCCACTCCCTTTCACCCATTACATACAGCGGTGTTTTAACAGGTATCCCCCTCACTCAGACCCAGTCTCCTCCTGTATACAGAGTTCTGGAAGAAGTGAGCAGCTCCCCAACTAATAAACAGCAATGTACTGTAACAATCAAAGGCCACAGTGCGGGGTGGGAACAGTTTTCTGAGGCTCGCATGAAATAGAAATGACTTGTTTTACTCAGGCTAAAACTAACTGAATTTCTGTCCAGGGAGAACTAGGACCAACAGCACCCACTCTCTGCCCCCAGCTTCTGATGACACACATGGTTTAATCAGAACTATTTTCTTGTAACAGTCAGAACTAATACCTGTTGCAGGTAATGCCAAGCAACTAAGAACTATATGTAATTGGAAAGGATATACTGATAATTATGATTAACAGCAATGACAACCATTATTTCATTTATTACTATGTTCCAGACTCTGCTAAGTGTTTTAGTAGTTTAATCCTTCTAATTAAACCCAATATCCCAATAAGATTAAGCATTATTTAATATTCTCAATTTTAGATAAGGAAATTGACAGATGCCCAAGGTCATCCAGCAGAATTGGAACTGCAACGCAGGTTTGACTTCAGAGCTTGTACTCCTGAGGACTAATATTTGTATAATGTTTTACAGTCAACCAAGCACTGTCCCATAACCCAGTTTAAACACTACACACTGTAGAGGGCAATAAAGACAGGAAGTCACAGAGTACAGTGGATGTTCAGAACATCAGCAGAAGTTCAGTGTGGGTGCCATGCTGGGGATATGATATGCACAGCAGATCGTTAAGTATGGAAAAGACAAGTTGTGGTTAACTTTGGAAAGTTTGAGCCCCAGTAAAATTAAACCACCAAGCTCGTAGAATAGCAAGCATACATCAGGATCTGAACCCAGGCCTAACTGGACAGCACACTGTGGTAGATGTGTCATCAGATCCCCTTCAAAGGACTTGCTGCCCAGACACAGCTTTAGGGTCTGCCCCACTAAAAAGAGCTGCCTCAGCAAGTCACTGCCCTTCCCAGGGCACCAGTCTCTAGAAACTGAGAGAAGTAGCGGGGTAAAGGCCTTGGTATCTCCCACTTCAGCCCAGTCCGAGACAATGAGGGGCAATACTTGCTCCAGAACTCCCTGCCACACTGGCTGAGCTTTGTGGAGTCCACGTTGCAGCTGACTCCTTTTTCATGTCCAGTCCCCCTTCTCACTCACTTTTATTTCACAGATGTTGATCCCTAGGTAAATATCTTAAGTCTGAAACTCCGTCTTAGCATCCATGGAAAACTCCATCAGGTCTTACATAGGAGTTGGCTCTAACTTTATTATAAAGTATGTTTAATGTTGTGGGTAACAGGGAATTAGGAAGCAGATTAAAAGATGAAAGTATGTCTAAAAAGAATGAGAGTGATGAATGAGCATACTTGAATTACTGAGTGTGAGGAATGAATGGGCCAAGCCTTCCATCAGGAATGGGGGAACGATGACCCACTGCTGTGCTGATGTGAACCTCAGGGCCCCATGTGCATTTCATATTCTTAGAAACAGTTTAATGACTGGCCAATCCACAGAAAAGGCCAAACCTCAGCATAAGACATACAAGCGTTCTTATTGCCACAATTGCCCCTCACCCATGTGAAGCAGACAGTGACCAGCAGACACTGTATTAAATGGATTCACATTCCCTGGCACCTTCAGGTCTATTTACCTTGCCAAACAATTAAAAAAAAAAAGAGACACACACACACGAAACCACCAGCACTGAGTCATAAGCCCTGGCTGTGTGTTCCCCTCCTCCTGGGTACGAGCAGAAGCACAGTGCTCCTATCACAGGATGGACATGGACACACCTGAAGAGCAGATGCCCAAAACCTCACCTTTATAAGAAACTACAAGATGAATTTGTCTCAGATCGAAAACATAAACTTTGTAAAAGGAAAGGGGAAGAGAAGACTCTAATTTTAAACTCCAAAATCCTGAAAACATACTGTTGTTGCCACCCAAGAATCTCAGATTCCTGCTATTCCTATGCTCCTCCTTTCACATCCTTAACACCCCTAGAAGGTCTTTAATACATACTTGGAACATCTTCGAATCCGTCCCAGAAGTCTCCTACTGTGGCTCCCGTGATGATTTCATTGGTCCTACAATTAACTAGGTCGACTTCCTGACCTCCAAACTCTTTCCTGAAGGATTCAGGTTTCCAAAGTTCAGTGTTCAATTTGTGATGCACTCCTGACACCATCACTGGCTAAAGAAGAGAATGAAAACGTTAGTTTAAACTCCCCCAGCTCTGACCCTGTACCCATGCAGCTCCTGGTTTGTATCTCCGTGGGTCACCTTGTTGCAGATCCCCACGTGCCAGCTTAGACTCTGAGTTCCCACAGCATTTTCTGTCCTCACCGCTCATCTGGTGCACACACTCATTTCTCTCACACCACATTAGTAAGCTTCTAGGAGCAAGGATCACACCTTGTGACTCAGCTCCCATTATTCACAGAACACCAGTGCCAGGGCTCAGGGCCAAGCAGATGTGTAAGACAGGTCAGCAGGAGAGTCCTGTCTGAGCAGGGCACTGCCATGGCCTCCACCCTGCTGTTGGTGGGAGTATGGACCTAAGGCTGCCAAATCCTTTGTTCTTCTAGGATGAGTCATGCATTCAATTTTAAAAATATTAAGTTTTCCATGCTGGTGGTCTACATACAGTCTGTCATTGTCATCAAGAGCAAATCTTATTAGTATACAAGGCTAATAAACAAGTTTTTAAAAATTTTTTTTGGTGTTAAATGTTCATTTTTCTATATGGCAATTCCTTCAGTCCTAGCCTTGTCCAAGAGCCAAGTATTCCTATAGTGAGGACTCCATTTAGCCTAAAAAGAGAAGCCAAAGTTTGGAAAACAAACCAAAACCTAAACTATCAACCGAAACTTAAGATGGACAATGTTGCCCTGTAAAGCAGACCCCTTGGGAAACTATACACCCATTACAAGATGAACTGCTTGGCTCTGGCCCACCTAAAACTGCCATCAGCACCAGATTTTAATTCATGGAAAAGGGACACAGGATTACCATATTCTGCCTAAACCCCCCAGTCCCATCAGCCTCCTAGTCATACTCCCACTCCTCCTGTTTAGCACGCAAGAATAAGCAAGAATAACCGAATCCAGAATGCTCCCTTCAAAACCCAATTACTAGTCAGAAGCAATCAAGACCTCATAGCCACACTCTGCCTTAATTATATTCACCCTAAATTATAAAATACAATTCTAGGAGATAAAGAATATACAGCTTATATTTGGAGGGGTATGTGTGGAGTGGGTATGTGAGGAGGGGATGTCAGGTCTGACAAAGGTACCGAGAAGGGGGAATCTGACTTGGACTGAGGGAGCAGAGGACGCTCCTACCTGCCCTTGTTTCCAGCACTCCCTAAACACGTTCCAGTTGCTCTTGTTGTTGGGATCTTGCAGGCACAGCAAGCGATTGTCACATAACCAGTAGTGAGGGGTGTCAAAGCCCAGAATGCTGGGCTTGATTGTCAGTCCTTGAGGCCTTTTAGATAAATCAGAGGAAGTCTTATTTTGCACCAAAGAGGCAAAGATGTCATCAAGAATTTTTGGTGTATTCTTGAGTCCATTTTCTGTCTGAATGAGAAAAAATACAAGTCTTAAATATGTTGTTCCCTACCACCAAAAACCCATTCCTATAATGGTGGGTCAAGCATACATTACATACTTAGAAAACAGTCCAAGCCAGGACCCCGAGACAAAAAGCTAAGTCTCCTTCCCCAACCTGATAGCACAACTCACAGAAGTGGGTACAGGAAGAAGTATGACAGGAGAAAACTGCCCAGCCTAGTACTATAACCCTGCGAAACCCATCTGCCAATGACATGGCCCCTTCTATACCCACGAAGGAAAGCCTAGGATTCATATGATTCATTTCTACTTTCAATTTTTCTAGTCTCATCTATTCATCTTTACTAGGCAGAGTACAAAAATCAAACAAATGAATACCTTTCCTGTAGAGGAATTCAAGAGATTTCGGAGGAAGCCAGAACTGTTGTTGCTTACAGGTGTCAAAATGGTGCTGTTAAAAGTATGGAGGACTGTGCTGGATTTGCTTAAAGGGGGGAGTGGTGGAAGGCATTTGATTTCATTCTTTAAAACTGGCATCATTGGTTGTTTTTCTAAAAATAAAACCAAAAACATCCAGATGGAAAAGCATTCTGAAAGGCAAATCCCTTACTAGTTCTCTATTAACAGACTTACTTTAGAACATGTTTTCATTTATTGGAACCAAAAAACTTACTCAGGATAAATACTAATGACATTATTGGTTTAGATAAGAATTTCCAACTGGTATGAAAATAACAAATATCTAATATCCAAGGTGATACCACGGTAAATGGTATTTTTTAAACTTCTGTTTTCTATTTGTTTGTTCGTGGCATGCAATATACAATTGATTTTTGTAAATTAACCCTGTAACTAGCAACCCTGATAGAGGTTTATTAAAATTATAGATTCTTTTACATTTTTCACATGTGTAATTACATTGTCTACAAACATTAACAGCTTTATCTCTTTCTTTCCAATTCTAATATCTTGTGTGTTTTCCTTAAGGCAATAACCAGTACTTCCAGTACAATGTTTAATAAAATAGTGCTAGCAGGTATGCTCATCTCTTTCATAAACATAGAGGGAAACTACAACAACAAAAAACTATTCAACCAACTTAAAAAATTCAATCACTATTTATGATGTTTGCTGTCTGTTTTACTGTAGAAGCTGATTACATTAAGAATATTCCACTCTGTTACTACTTCAAGATTTTTTTTTTTAATCATGAATAGGTATTACATTTTACTATTTTTCTGTGTCTCATCACATGATTTTTCTCCTGTATCAGCACTTCTGTGGCACCTGTTCGTGCTGCTTAATTCCTTTATTTATAGTGTTGAATTCTATCCACCGACATTATGTTTAGGATCTTTGCGTGAAAGAAATTGACATGCAATGTTTCTCTTATAACATAACCAGAAAGCACAATCATGTAAATTCTAATCTAACTACCTGATTCCAAAGGCCATGTTCTTTATAGTATCATCAAACATAGATGAGACAACAGCAAAGATTAAAAAAAAAAAAAAAAATAGCTAAAGCCAGAACACTGCAATTCAGACAAAAGAGGAACTGTGTGTAAAATAATAAGAAGGCGAAATGTCTCAAGTCTCAACATTACCTAGAGTTCTATCATCAGCAAAAGGTCTTGCCAGTGCTCCATTTGAAAACACGTGCATTTGTGTCAGGTCTCAGGGTGACTATAACCACTTTCCATTCTATACCAACTCTAACCATTCTGTTCTCACAGCAACTGAGGCTGCCAAGTCTCTCCCCAAATGGACTAAAGTTTCCAGGAACCCACAGGAAAGCAGGAAACGCTCACCCTTGTTTTCCTTGTTGACATTCCCACCGGTCAGGTCTGCCAGCCAGTTTAAAGGCGATGTGCTGGCCGGACAGGCTGGCTTTACGCTGCTGGCCGGCTTGGAGGCAGCCCCCCCGCCCAGGGCCACCGGCTCCAGCACTGAGGGGTTCTGTTGGAGCATGGTTCCAAGAGTGGGTTTTTCTCCAGCTAAGGAAGTCTGAGTATAAAAGGAGAATTTTACACACACTGAAAAATTAAATTTTCCTTTTCTTACCTTCTCTCCTAACAGCTCACCAGTAAGAAACAAATATCTAAAACAAAAGCAACTGATAGCCCTGGACATCACCACAGCTGTAGTAATCTTGCAATTACAGAGAATTATAAAATAGGAGAGATTTTAATATTCTAACTTTTATGTATTATTAGTGAAAACAGAAGATATGTTAAGAATTTAAATGCAGCAGAACAGTCCCCCCGCTTATCACCCATCTCACACTCGCACATATCCTGTTCCCTTCATCTACTGCGTTGCTTTAAAATGACCAGTTTGTGCCCATCTCTCTTGTGAACTCATCCCAGTATCCCAAATAGGCACTCGAAACAGAGCTGCTGGATGAATGAATAAATGAAGTAGAACAGTAAAAGTACAGCTGTGATTTCAGAAGAAAACAAGATGTACGAGAAAGAAAATGCCCAGATTTACAGTGAAGCAGGCTTTAAAATGTAACGAACACCTGTTAAAAGAAGTCAAACTAGAAAAAAAAAAAAGAAAGAAAGAAAAAAAAAAAAAACCCCTGGAAAAAGCACACAGTTTATCTTTCTGTTACTTAAAAATCTACCTTGACAACTCAACTGGTGAGGTTATACATGCATTAAAAAGAAAAAAGCCATGCTCAGTGTGGTTCAGTTGTTTGGAGCACTGTCCTGTAAATGGAAAGGTGCCGAGTTCCATTCCCAGTCAGGGCATATACAGGAGGCAACCAATCGATGCTTCCGTCTCACATCAATGAGTGTTTCTCCCTCTCTCTCTCCTCCCCTCTCCCTTCCCTTCTCTCCAAAGTCAAAAAGCATGTCCTCAGGTGAGGATAAAAAAAAAAGAAAAAAGTAAATGATAGTCAAATTCCTGTTTGGTGTCCTGGCCCTCCCTTTACATGTGATGGGATTCTGTGATGCCCAATTATCAGTTTTGTTCATTATTTCTCAATTAATGTTGAGGAAGCTGAAGCACATAGAAATCAGTTAATTAGAAACAAAGTTATGCAACTAGAAAGTAGCAGGAAACAATTCAAATTCAGCTGTGGCTCCAGAATCACAACCCTTCTACTCATGCTGCCTTTTATGTAAAAGTAATAAAATCTCTGATTATTAAACACAATGTGGAATAATGATTACCAGGGTGAGAGAAAGCAAAGGACACAGTGGGGGTAGATGTGCTGGTGGAGACAGATGAAGGGGACGCCTCCAGGAAGAGCATGAGCACAAGATGTGTACTTTTTTATGCTGAGTGGTAGTGCACATAAAGATTCATTTCAATATTATTTCCTTCAACTCTTCACATATATTATGGGCAAAATATACTCAGTAATTTAAAAAAATTTAGAGCTCATCTGAATCATTTTAACTCTGCAAAACACAAGAAGTTTTTAAAACTCCATATAAACTGGACAGTAACTAATTAAACTACAACAAAAGAGGTTTTTACTTTTTAAAGAAACAACAATTTAAACCCTACTAAAAGATGCTACAGATGAGGTCCACAAAAGTAATGTAAGAAGTAAGAATGGGTCTATGAAGTGTCGCATGAACTATGAATTCTTCCCACTGACAGCTGTCCCCATGTTCCTTTCAAATATACTACAGAAACCCTTGGGTTATTTAAAAGCAGACAGACAACAATCATGAGGATGGTGAATCTAGCATAAACAGTAATACCTGTTTTACGTCTTCCTTTGAGGTTGGCTTGGAAAAGAGTTTGAATTGCCTGTTTGAACAGGGACAATTTGCCTTTATCCCCCATTTTGCTCTTACAGAATGAACAATGTCTCCAACATCATAGAGGGCTAAAAAAAAAGGGCACAGGCAAACATCTGAACAAGGATATCAGGTTATTTTGAAACCTCAACATTACAAAGCAGAAGCTGATGTTTCCAACAGTATTATTTTTTAGCAGCTTAGTGCTTATCCTGCTTCCTTTTCATCCTGCTAAGTTTGTCTTCCCCCAAATGCACCATTTTCTTTCCTTCCATAAAATTATTTAAAAGACCTCAATCAAAAGTTTTGCAGCCATTATTTAACACACTTCTGGACTGCAGTACACACTTAAATCAATTAAGCACATAATTATAGTACACCAAGTAAAATTAAATTACCCGCCCCTTTGTGCTAACCAAAACAAGGTGGAAAAAATCATTGCACTGTGTGAAATACCTTTTCCAGGAATGATCTGTGTAGGCATTAGGTTCTCTGGTTCATGTATCTGACTCTTTACACATCTTATCCAAGAGAAAGTCTTGTAGGCAGCACCTGCAAATAACTGATTTGTAGTAAATGCTCTTCATGGACTCTGGCCCCAAATACCTCAGGAATCCATTATGACAATTCAATAAAAGGCTTAATTTAAGTGTGTACGGGGCCAGGAGGAGAATCAAGTCAGTTCTCACCCTGTTGGCAATTTTTCCTCTTCATCCGGTAGCAATCTACACACACTCCGAACCCACACCGAGGACACACCCAGTGCAGGTTGAAGATGGTAGTGTCACACACATCACACATTTCTCGAACACCTCTGACAGCCCGCTTCCAAGCAACCTGTCCTATAAAAATCAATAAATCACTTAGTCTTAGGAGAAGAGGGCTTCTGCAATAAAACGCATAGGGGGAAGGGAGTTGATGTTATTCCTTCCTCTGACTGGAGTTCCCATTAACTCTGTTCAACATCCAGGGTCCACCTCAAATCCACCCCACCCTCAGGCCTCTTCATACCATAAACAGTTGGGTGCAGTCTTTCCCTCTAGGAGATGCTCAGGTTCTGCTCCCACCACATCCCCACCCTCCAAGGAGTTCTGCACGCCATTGGTGCACAGTTATCAAGCACTGCTGAATAAACCAATGGAAAAGCAGCGGTGGCTACGCTGGAGTTCGGACACAGGTATCACACAGCAGTGGTTCTTCACCTTTGGCGTCATGAGGCCCTTTGAGAATCTGAAGGCAGCATGAACCATGCTTTCTCCAAAGGAAAATATGATAAAGATACACAAACCTAACATTTAGTGTAGTCTCAGGTTATTCACAGGTGCCCTGAATCCACTCAGATTGCCCATTAAAAACCTCAGGGCAATTGGGGAAATGGGAGGAAGCAGCACATTTTCTTAGTAGGGGCACAACAGTCCACAATTGGTTCCTTTCTGGGACAGAGTCTGAAACTCAATTTTGTTAGTGCCACAGGTGATGTGGGCACCCAAGACGGACTCATACTAATCAAACATCCAATGGATTAAGGCATAATCCAAAATTATACAACGTAGCATTTTTCCATTCCAGTGGCCAAGCCATGATAACTTTGGGGAAGGGCCTCCAATACTGGGCCAGACATGTACCCCGCTACCTCGCCCACCTATGTAAATGCCAGATCAGGTGACCAAATCAGTATCAGAAAGCTTAGAGGAGTCCTGGGTCACAGAAAAGCCATCACCTGCTCATCAGAACAAGCTTTTCTGTTATCTCTCTCTCCTGAACAAGACAGGATCAATACTCTCACATTCTTTTTCAATGGAGAACACTTTTCCCAATCCAGTTTGTGGTTAACTCATTCATTCTTGACACTGACAGTGCAAATGACCAAGTTCATTTTGCACTGAATGAATCCAAATGCTGAGTGAACTTCTGCCATTTCATTAAAACGCAATAGCTCACTGCAAGCTGTAAGCCTTTTGTAAATGAGATTTTATGAACTTCACCTTGTTCACTTGGATTAGACTGTTTCATTAGAGAATATTCTTAGGTCTCTGAGCCACCATTTAATGATTTTTTTGTCATTTAAAAGACAAAGTCAAGGTATAAAGGTTGAGATCTGCTTCCTAATCTCAGGAGGAGAGGGTAATCCCCCTGGGAACACCTTGTGGTGGCACCTTTCAGTATCACTCAGAGTGAATTCCTCTCTCCAACTCACCAGCTGGTCAGAGCAAGTAAAAAGGAACAGAGTACCCCAAAAGGCAAAGAGGAAAAGTTAATCACATTTAAATTTTCAAGGACAGAATTTCTCAATTATGCCTATTTCTGTATGAAAAAAAATGTATCTTTCAGATGACTCACTTATAGCAAAGAAAAAATGGTGGTTGCTTAAAAAAGCCCTGCTGATTCAGGAATGAAGCTACTAATATATTCCAAAGAAGTGCTTTTATATTCCAATCATTTATGTACCACCTTCTAGCAGTTACTTAAAATTTCTTCTCTAAATTTACTACTTTTATTTAAATGCATATAATAAAGAAACTTTGTATCTCTACCGAAATCAGAAAACCAGTATCACTTCAAAATAGAAGATTATAGGAGAAACAACTTTAATAAGATTCTTGACTTTATTAGAATCTCTGCTACCCCAAGAGAATGGAGTAATTCTAAAGCTGCTCTTCTCTTCAGCATGACTGTGGCTGTCGCCAGAGCTCATGATCCCATTTCCCCACCTAGATCTGAATTCCTGCTCCTGGGACTGTCCCAAATCCCATTCCTTGGATTCTGAAATTTAACGGTACCCGTGCCTGTCCAATAAATTATTTTTGTTTTTAAGCTAGTTTCAGTTAGTTTCTGGTACCTATAATCAAAATTCTCAACAGTGGTAAGTGTAGATGTTCATATGGAAACATCATCTGCCTATGCAAAGTTTGAAAAGATATCCACCAGAGGGATGGAAAGGCTTTACTTTAAGCTTTCACCTACTTGGGGGGAAAAATGATGGAAGAAAATGTGAGACTTAAAAGATAGATAGATGCCCCTTGGTGCTTATGGTCAGTTATCTCACTTTTACAGAGGGATGTAGACAGACTGAGGTGTACTGTCCTCCCAGACATCATACCTTGAGATGTCATGAATGAGCTCTGGCTCTAATGTGTCACCCACACTGACTGATCCCGGTCATGTACTAGGCTGTCACATCAGTGTGAAAGTGGAGGATACCTGCACACCCCCAGCTGGGACACCAAACATTTCCTTATAACCTTGACTCCAACAGAATCATTTTTATCTGCACTTGTTCCCATTCTCATTCCTGGGGCCCAGCCCACCAGACTGATTCAATAGGTCTGTACACTCTAATTTTCTTTGAAATGTATTCCTAATTAAGAATCTTTATCTTAAAATAAATGAACCTGAGGCCTCCAACCCCTTTTGGTGAACCCGAACTGCTGGTAAGGTTGTGCAAATTTTACCACCACCTCAACTTCACCTTTCTTAACAAAAAGGAGTTCCACTCCTTTAGCAATTGACCCACAACAAAACCCACAGATAGGCAACTGGCTCTGATGAAACCAACAGGTAAAATCTGTCACAAAAGGTAAAATGCAACCTCATTACACCAAAGTCATCTGAACTTCGAGTAAAACTGAAACCCATGCAATCAAGACTTAAGTGTCATTTGGGAACAAAAATCAAGTGGGACTAAAAAATCCTAACCCCTAAGAGATGCTCTTACTGTGTGGCTCAATAGTTGACATAGCTTCCTTTTCAGAAATCACCATTTGACAGAAGTGGTCTCCAATGTTGGCCAAGATATACTTTGCTGTGTCCAAATCAGTTCCCACAATGTTTTTGGTTAAAGGCAACCATAAGCCAATTGCTTCACTGTCATACTTGTTTGGTGTTAAGAAGCCTGCTACCCGCAACACACCATGTTTGTTGAACTGTAACCTAGAGCAAGTAGAAAAAAGAAAAGTGCATTTCACATACATGAAAAATTAATTTACAACTTATCGTTACTATTTAAATTAACAAATTCCTTCCTAGTTTTCTATAATCTCCATGGTTAATTACAGCCAACTGTTATTTGGCAATGTCAGTAGAAAGATAAGAAAAAAATCTGCAAAAGTGTGGTGGTAAACACGTGCCAGACTAGGGCACAAGACCAGTCTATCACAAGTCAACACAGAAGTAAAATGATAAACAGAAGGTGGTAAATAACCTGATCAGATCTGAATACAAATACTGCTTCAAGAATAATGCTCAGCAATGGAAGGCTAACCCTGGACAGTCATTGAAGCCATGGCCACGTAGATCCCTAAGGTATTTAGCACCAATATGAATCCTAGCTGCAAATTATGGTGCAAGCTTCTGGAGTAACAGGCAGTGTTAAGATGGGCCTCAGTACCTAAGAAAGAGAAGTAAAAAAGCAGACAGAATACTTTCTCAGTATTCTATTTCAATATTTTTAACACTTGAATGTTTTCTCTAAGCTATGTGTTAGTTTTTATTTTAAATAAGACATTACATGTCTAGTTGGAGACACAGAAGTAGACAGTAAACACACAGTGAAGTAGGAGATCACAGGTATAACACTCATTAAATTTTACAGGAACCAGGAGGAAGTGTTGATTATGAGGTTTCTGGGACTAATGTAAAGACAGAAATAGTAATTAAGCTTGACCTTGCAAAAAAAGGTAGATGCTAAGTAAGACAAGGCATGGCAAAGAGACACTATTTCATAGAAAAGCAAAACAAATGCAGGGGTCTTGATTTCTTCGCTAGTCGCTGGCAGTTACTAAAGCTCTTAAGTTTATGAGACACACGTACAATTGCATTTTAGAAAAATGACTTATACAGAAGAACTTAGAATGAACTAGAAATACACTGAAAGCTGCGTAACAGATGTAAACTTATTTTAAGCATTCCAAAAGAGAGATGCAAGTTTTTAATTGCTTAAATTAGAGATAGTTATTATCCTAAAACATGAAGTTGAAAGCCATTCCAAAGGCATCAGAGATAGCCAACAGGGCTTTGCCACTGAGACCCTGCCCCATGCCTTCCTATTTTACCTGTAGGAGACTTTAACGAGAAACAAACTTGACAATGAAGCTAATGACAGCTTCCCTCTTCACGCTAAATATCAAGGGGGGAGGGAAGCTCTTTTTTCTTTTTCTTTTTTTTTTAATTATTGTATTCCTTTTAACCAAAGGAATGAGTTTGTTCTAGACTGGCTTCTACTACATAACATTAAGCAAAGGCACCTTCCCTTTCAGAGGCCAAAAAATGGGAAAACAGCTAAGTCATAAAACCAATGATTTCTAGAGAGACACAAAATAGTAATTTTTCTCCTTTAATAATATTCAAAAGGAAGAAAAATTATCCCCTCCCTGAAGTGTCTCTAACCACTTAAACCGAAACCAACAATCTCTCATGCAGTTAGTCCAGTTATACCTTTCACGTCAGAGGAGCTAATGACATGAAATCAAGCCTATAATAGGAATACAGAGATCTGAACAAAGCATTACCATTTTGTGCTTTCTTTAAAACAGATACAAGTACCCACAAATGCATATACACCTTAACACACTTACCTGTGTCAAAAAAAACCTTATCCAGACAGGAAACAGAACACAGCTAACCTTTACTGAGAAATCAGTCTGGATCAGGTGTTATTCAGAATATATACTAATATACATGTATGTAACATGCTAGCAGTTATCACAGCTCTAAAGGCTACACACACAATTTATCACGGTGCTTTTTAAATTTTCTCAGGAATGAATGGGACAAACTACTAAAAAATTCTAGTTCATTAACTAACCTCAATTTAAAAATTACCAGCACTGCTTAATTATCCAAACTGTCTGTTATACTCTGGTTTCTCTTCAGATCATATAATCTTTTGCCTTTTACTAAAATGCCTATGCACTTAATTCAGTTCATCAGCAATCTTTTAGCTTAGATAAAACTAAAAGGGAAAAGGAAATGGAAAGAAATTAAAGTCAACACTTTGGTGGGGTTTATGATTAGAACCAGTTGAACCTGAAAGTACCTAGAATTCTGAGAAAGTCAATCATATCTAAAGTTCATCTGTAACAGAACACACTATTACAGATAAACTGAAAACAATAAAACAAAAACCAAAAAGAAGATATAGCTGCCTTTTTTCACTCAGGATCAAAAATAAAAAATAATAATTTGGATTTTAATAAATACAATATAAAAATGAAAGTTTTTATCTATAAAACTGGAAAGGATTTTCTTTAAAGATATGCCTCTTCTTGATGGCAAAGGTACACAGAAACAAGGATGTTCAAGCCCTACCAGTGGGCATGGATGCAGATGCAACCTTCTTCCTGCAGGGCAATATGGCAGAACAAGTGTATCAAAGCCTAAAACATGTACAACTTCTGGCCCAGTATTGCCACTTTCAGTAATCTTTCCAAAGTAAATAATCAGAGACATGAAAAAGGAGATAATATTTTTAGTGGCAAAAAATATAAAATAATCCTAATGCCAACCAGGGACTTGGTTACATGAATTATCAAACAATGTTATTATGGATTCTTACATAGTTATTCAAAAGTATTTGCAGAAAAAGTCAACATGATCAAGTGGTGGTTCCTACTATGGACTGAGAAAGTATTGGGAGTAAGATTCAAAACAGTCCACACAAGCACACTCTGGGGATGCGGTGGGTTCCATTCCAGACCACCACAATAAAACAAATATTGCAATAAAGCAAGTCACATGTATTTTTTGTTTTCCAGTGCACCTAAGTTATTTACATTATACTGTAGTCCATTAAGTATACAATAGCATTTTGCCTTAAAAACAACGTATAGAGCCAAAGCTGGGTAGCTCGGTTGGTTAGAGTGTCATCCTGATTGATACATCAAGGTTGCGGGTGTGACCCTTGGTCAGAGCTAAAACAACCAGTGAATGCATAAATGGTTGGAACAACAAAACTGATGCTTCTCTCTCTCCCTTCTTTGCTCTTAGAATTGATAAATTTTTAAAAAAATGTACATGCCTTACTTAAACTTTATTTCTAAAAGGTGCTAACTACCATAAGCCTGTTGGAAAAATGGTGCCAGCAGACTTGCTTGACTTCAGGTTGCCACAAACCTTCAATTTGTATTTAAAAAAAAAAAAAAAAAACCAAACAGTATGTGTGGACCACAGTAAAATGAGGTACACCTGTACAATACACCAAGTAGGTATACTTGTACATATTTTATGACCATGTATACACTAAAATGCATTGAAAAGTTAACAGTAGTTATTTGTATTGATTTTCCAGAACCTTCAGGATTTTTAACTTTTAGAAACAGAAATTTGTATTAAAAAAATTAAGTAATATGCAGTAAGGTCTAGAAGGTCTATACCCTGGGTATAGAAGAGCAAAAGGGGGGGGGGGGAGAATGGGGCAACTGTAATAGAGTAACAGTAAAATATTAAAAATAAAGTAAAAGGATATATATATTTATATAAATATAAAAGGTCTAGATTGCCCAAGGGATTAAAAATAGTATCACTACTCTTTTTAGTTCTGGATTTACTATTGATAGGAAGGGGAAAAACAATACTCTATAGGACCCAGATTATCTGAGTTTTCCCCCAACGGCCTCACCTTCTAAAGTGAAAGAAGCGACAAAACACAGGCGAATCTTTCTGTTGTTCTTTATCCTTGCGGAGACTGTCCAAGCGACACTCCCGGCACTTGGGCAGCTGTGCAATAATGTTCACACAGGAGTCGTCTTGTACAAAGGCCTCACCACTCTGCTGCAGCTTCTTGAGTTTGGCTGGGTCTGTCAAAACCGACTTCCGGGATGGGACTAGCAAAACAAAAGATTAAGGCAATGGACCTCAAATTTTGGAAAAATGACATCAATGTCTTACTAAATTCTACTTAAAAGGCCAGTTATCCCAAAGGGAGAATTCCTAAATAACCGGTTCAATTGTCATTTCTAAAAATGGCTTCACAGAAGACAGCTATCAGATCAATTAGAAGTTTTACTCTCTTTATAAGGTAATTTTCATTTGGTGAACCTATTTGGCAACTTAAAACCCCAAATTCAACAACTGGACTCCCAATTCCAAGAAGTATATACTTCTAGTCACAAGCCTAGATAAGAGAAAAATTTTATATTTCAGGAAGACTTTTCCCATACCAGATACTTAATTCAAATTCATTGCAACATTAGCAGTGCACAGAGATAGGTTCACCTCAACTAATACAATACTGTACAGAAGTCAATCCTGTCACACTAAAAAAAAAAGAGACAGTGGTTTAAAGTGTGTTCTCTGCAAAAGCTAACCATTCTTAAAAAAAAGAAGAAAGAAAACCAAATAGCTCAAATAGCTCTCCTGCACAGGCCCCTTGCTCTATAAAAATAAGAGCTATCTTCTAAATGCTTCCATGAGGTGTCACCTGACCCTTGACATGTCTTCAATTTCTTTCAAATGTATATTCCATTCAGGGTTATGGGCACTGGCTAATAACAGGATTAGGATTCTAAAACTTCAAACGTATGTTTGAAGTTTTAACTAGTAATGGACAGGAGAAACAGAAAGAAAATGTTAACATGGGTTCTAAATAAAAAGGAAAAAAGTAGTGATGAAACAGGAAACAGCAATCACCATGTCAGCCTACATAATACAGAAAGGAATCCATTCATAAGCCAAGAGCACTGAAGAGTATTTCATAAAAAACTGACAGAAAAGACCTTTTCTCTTCAGGGACCAAGGGAGCTGAGAAAAAGGAGGTAGATTCTTAGGCAAACAAATGGAAAACACACAAAAAACCCAAAAACAACTTCTGGGGAACCAGTCCAGAGATGGGTGGGAGAGAGTAGTGGTCTTGGAGGAAATTAAAAGAAAGATCTCAAACCAAAAAAGGCTTTAAATAAATAAGCATCTTGAATATTACCCTAGAGGTAATCTTGCTTCTCTTTTAAAGCAAGACAAGAGCACACTGTAAAATCCTAAAAAGATGCTGTCAGGCCTTGATCCCTTAAACATTATTATTCAGTTATAGTGAAAGAGGGTAAAGAGATCTTTAGCTCAAGGATGGAATTTTAATTACTCATATTGAAAAGGCATCATCCTTTGAACTGAACCAGGCTTTCACAGACCACAGGCAAAAAGCCCAAAGGTTATCTTATCTGTCTGTCCTGGCTTCAAAGAGGAAATATCTAGAAATAACCAAATTGAACTACCTAAATCTAGCTCTCTACTAAGGAGAGCAAAGTTGACCCTATCAATGATTCTCAATTCAAAGCAGAGCCCAGAAGAAAAGCAATGCCAGCTTCTGAGGAGCCACAGAGCAATCCGACAGGAAAAAGGCTGCTGCTCTGCTCCAGCTTGCTTCACCTCCCAGGCAGAGCAAGGGTGGGAGGGCCAGGAACAGCCACCAGCAGATCTGTCCACTCCCACCGCAATACAAATGGAAACAACGCAGAGATCCTGCTAGGCTTCTGACCACACTCTCATAGGCTTCACCCAAGAGTCCCAGTAGAGAGGATGAACAGAATGTAGTTTTTCTCTTAAAATCACTTTAGGTGGGACACAGTTGCACAGCATACCAAGTGAAACAAAGCTGGACTCCAATTCACTTATGTACCTATAATGTGCTTACCAATGTAGAATTTTTACTGTTTTTTTCACATAATGTTAAAATACTTTGCCTCAAAGCCTAGCTGAATGTGAGGGCTGATGACTCAAAAAGAATAAAGAAATAGAACAGGGATATGGCTATGAATATTCAGTTTCTTTTGGGAGTTACACAACTCCTGAGAACAGTATACTCTTATGCAATTAATTTTATGTAAATTATTAGCTATATCAACTTCCACCTCAAGAATAAAGCTGGACTAGAAGCACCATTAAGCAAAACAGTTTTTTCTATTTCTCCTATTCTGTATCGAAAAGACCCACAGTTCAATTCATCCATCTTGCCCTGTGGTTTCAGAGGTCTTCAGTAAAAGTGAGTGTGTGATATATTCACTTTTTATGAAGACAAGTGTTTTATAAGTTATCAAAACCCACACAAATTTCCCCACACAGCTGACAATTATCAAAGGTACTTTTAAATTGTAATACTCAAGAAACCTTTGACATACTTAAGCCATTTAGTTCTCCTAGTTCTAGTAAGAGAGCTTCTGATAACTACAGTCATTAAATGCATCCTTAAACTTAATATAAGTAAATGAAATACAGTGTACCATTTTCTCTCTAATAAGAATATTCAGTTTTAAATTGTGGGTACAGCAGGACATTGCTCTTAAGCAAACAGACTCTGGAGGGTGTTTCAGCCCTGTCCTTAAAATGTTTAACCAAAACCCACTTTCTAGACGTGGTGATGCAATTCTCTATCTTTTAAAAAAATTTCAGATCTGAACTACCTACGTGAGCATACCTGGATGTTACAGAAAGATGTGTTAGGCTGAAGATAAAGTAATTATAGACTTTGTTCCATTTAAGTCATATGGTAAATGCATATAATGGAATCCTGGCCTTTAAAATCTTGATCCTTAAAACACAGGTTATCTGTATTTCTATATACATAGAACCAGGTCCAGCAAAATAATAACAGTAATCATTTCTGAGATTTTGGAATTCTACCTTCTTCTTTGAACTTTTCTGATTGTATGAACTTTTTCTATAATCATTTTTATATTCATTCCTTATAAGGTAAGATGAACTATCATCTCTTAGTTTCTACTAATAAACATATGTAGAAACACTCACCATTCTGGATTTTATTGTTGCTTCTTGTACAACAGTTTTCATTATCTACTTTTACTGAAGATTCCTTTAAATTCTGTGATTGGCAACTTAAGGTCGAAGGTTCTACCTTTTTTTCCACACAACTATTAGGGTTATCACCACTGATACCAGCTTTCCCTCCCAGCTTATTTGAAAGAAAATCAGATGTGAAAGGTGCAAGTTCTAAGTGCTTCTGCAGTTCAGGAGTACCAGCAATTTCCAGTTCTGCCACAGAAGCAGCTTTTGTAGGTAAGCATGCCTTTGGAAGGCCAGTTGATGGCTGTGGAACAGATTCCAATCCGTTTTCCTGATCAGCACTGGTCTTCAGCAGAGTACAGCTGCCTTTTGGTTCACTCAGGGCTTGTAAGTCTCCAGTTCCAATCTGAGAGGACTCTGAAGAGAGTAACCCTACTTTGCAGACATCTGGCTTTGTTGTCAGTATTTGAGTCTTCATATTCAGTGGGGAAGAAAGTTCTTCCGGTAAACTCTGTTTATGACACCTAAAAAAACAATATGGAAAACTAGTATTTTAGGCCTCTTTCGTCTCTTCCCTACCAAAACCAATTGTTTGGTTCCCTAAGGCAACCAGAATGAAAGAGAGAGAGAAAAAAACAAAAACAAAAAAACCCTACTTTTATTAGAGAATTAAGATACGTTCTTGTGAGCTAGGGTTAAAAGGAATCAGTCAATGGCTCTACAAAAATACTTTGAACATTCAGAAAATTAAAACCTTAAATTCTACCTGCATGTTCTCATGAATCCTGAACTCCTTCAAGTTAGTTCTACTTCTTATACCATAAAGAACTTTAGCTTTCCCTCAAAACAAACAGTATCATAAGGAACCAAAACCACCAGCAGCACAAACCTCTATCCTGCTATGACCAGCATTTAACCAGCCCCAACACTGGAAAATTTCACTGTTGTTTGATCAGTGATTAGGACCCAAAGTAAAGACTACTTTCTTGTTCACAGAACAAACTGGTAACCTAGCTCTCCCATTTTAACAGGGGTACCCTTAAAATACTTTTTGTTTCTCTGAAATTCATCCTAAAGTTCTTTCCCCAGCAAACACAAAGTTCTTTTTCCCCTTGCCTCTAACAAAGAATTTCATCTTGAGAGGAATTTCATATTAGTACTAAGACATCTTTGCATGGGTACTACTGAACTTCTTACTGTTCCCTCTTTCTACTCAGAAAACTGCTCCCCTTCCATCTAACTACCATGTGGTCATCCTCCAAGTTCTATCCCACGGAGCCCACTTTCTTTCCAGTGAATTAATGTGCTCAAACACTCTCCCACCTTTTTGCAGTAGTCTTCCAAACCGTTTCTACACCAGTCTCTCTGGCCCATATCTTAAGTCTTTACCTACTGCCTGCACTCCACCACCGTTCCTCAGAGATCTTTCCCTTAAAACTCTTCTCCCTGTGAACCTATCACCAACCACACCTCTTACCTAGACCCAGGGTCTGGGCTGATGCGAACCATGTTTCCCTCTTCTCTACACTCCCAATGACCCAGGTTTTCCACACACAACCCATCTTATCCTTTTTCCTTGAAAGCACACACCTGTTCTACAACTGTTTGTAGTACGTCAATTGAGCGTTCTCACTGTATCGTTAAGAAAGCTGCTCTTTCTTCATTTCTGTAACATTTTCTACACTCTTCTGCAGGCCTACTCACTTTTCACTTTCCAAAGGCACCTGATCAATTTGGAAACTAATAAAAAATCTCCCTGAACAACCTGAAGTATAGTGAATGGCAGGTCATTTCACCAAATTTTACCTATACTAATTTCTCTGTCTATGAAGCACTGAATATGGAAAAGTCTCACCACCTGAGCAATGTAAGCTCATATAGGAAGAACTGTAGCTAAAATAGTTTTCTTCTCCTTATGATTATCCTTTCCAAAGAACAAATAACTCACCCTTGAGGAATTCTTGCTCCAAGGTTAGGTGGAGAATTGGCAGCTTGGGGAGTACTCTGCTGTCTTGGCTCCTTATCAGGTGGAGTTGCTGGAGTACAGCTGAGTAGTATATCCTTACAAACTGTTGTGTGAACAGACTGCGCAGGACACGTACTGGGAGAAGCCTAAAAGATACCAAATCAACAGATAGTAAAAGGAAAAAGCCCCTATCTGGGGAAATATGAAGTGTAGCAGGATTCAAGTTTATTTGTTTGGTTTAGTACTAAACAAGCATAATACCTTCACCAAATAAAAAGGACAGGAGAACAAGTGATAAATCACAAAATTAAGGACTTATATCTGAAGGCTGTTAATTAATCACTCTGGCTTTTCACAAAACGACTCTTCCTATACAAAGTTAAAGCAGATCTTTTTTCACAGACCTCTGAATCATTATGCCAGGAAAAAGCAGCCAGGTGGCAATTACTGTAATAATGCAATGCACAGAAGTGAGCTCTTAACAGTCTTCAAATGGTGGCAGCTTCACATGCATTCAGTTTAACATTACTTGAGTGCCCACCTAGCACTTACTGCGTAGACTGGCAGGAGACCAGACCACATAGGACTCTTGTAGGCAGTGGTGCCTACTGGATACCAATATAAGCCTTTACAATGCAGTAAAGGTTGAGGACACGGTTCTTGTTCTTATGTGGCTCATCAAGTCACAAAGGTCATCCCATGCTGCAAAAAATATCAAGTCAGGGCTGTGGGACAAAGCTGGGACACCCGTCCCCTTCCCTTTTCATGTAGCTTTATCTTTACAAAGCTGTATGGAATGGACTCACTCTTCTTTCCACAAAAACAAACTTTCTATATGGGAAGAGAAGGAAGAGATTAAACTCAACTCCAGACAACTAAACAGTCTATGGCTAAACCATGTGAAATCCTTTCACCATCTTCATCAGCCTCATATGCCATTCTCAATTCTCTCCCTTTCACACCACAATGACCTTTAAATTTACCTCACCACCTAACCTAAACTTGAAAAATCTTTCAAATTTCTTCACTTTCTAATAACTTTCCAAAGTTTCTAAAACCTCACAATTCTGAATATATTTATATGTTGTCTACCCACAAATCTTTTCCTCAGACATTTACTCTGGAGACCTTAAAATCACTGTTTAATATATACTAAATAAGTACTAAATTATTTGATTATATATTATACTATTTCAGTCAATTTTGGTTAAAATATTAGTTTAGTGTTCCCCAAGATTTTGGGGGGAGACTTTGGTTATTGTATGAATATCCTTGGGATGAGTTAACTTTACCTCTTTGGGCCTCAGTTTCCTAATCCCTAAAATGAGGACATTAGATAAATGTATTCCTAAATCCTATTTAACTCCATTTTATAATTCTCTTATTAAAGATTAACTTGCTAAAGTTTAAGTGCCAAGTCATTTCAAAATGCTTATTCAAGGCTCACTTTTACTAAGCATCTTCTCTCATCTCATCCTCCTTTCTCTAAATTATGTTTAGAGTTGATGCACTAATACAATACCTTTTCTTAAATTACTCTCCTGAGAATACCACCAGGTCTGTCCAGAAAAAGCCCAGCCATTGTTAACATAATGAGAACCATTTGCATGACATCAACATAACCTGGCAGCCAAGGGACTGGAATGAGCATGCATGAACAATGATGACTTCACTGTACTAGGTGGGGGCAGTAGACACTGTTGAGTGAACATGTGTGCTGTGTGGCTGCAGCATTCAAAATAACTGAGCAAGTAGAGCAACAGATCTGCATCAGATTTTGCATTAAAGCTTAAAACTATTCAGGTGATTCAGAAGGGCACAGCTATGGGCAACTAATGCAGACACGTGGTGAATGGCAGCTACATCACAACACATCCACTAAGGCATTATGCCTTGTACAGAATGTTTTGACAAAATCTCAGATCATCCAGGTGACTCAATCCCCCTATAGCCCAGATTTGGCACCCTGCGATTTCTGACTTTTCCCAAAACTAAAATCACTTTTGAAAGGAAGAGATTTCAGACCATTGATGAGATTCAGGAAAATACGATGGAGCAGCTGATGGCGACTGGAAGAACTGTGTGAGGTCCCGAGGTGCCTACTTTGAAGGGGACTGATGTATCATTGCTTTATGTATAATGTTTCTTGTATTTGCTTCAATAAATATCTCTTATTTTTCGTATCACATGGCTGGATACTTTCTGGACAGACCTTTTTGTATACTTAAGAAATTTAGATTACACCCCAGGCATAAATTTTTATTTTATATAACATCCACTGAACTGCTCAAGTCAAAAAACCCTCCGTCTCATTTTCCATATCCAATCAACAAACCAGTACATACTGCCTATATTTCTAAACTGTTTGTGAAATCTGTCTATCCCTTTCCATGCCACCACTGACTACCATGTTTTCTGCTAGACTACATGTCTCCTAACTTGGTCTGACTTCCATTTTTGCCTGAACCTTCTGCCCAAAGTTAATTCTACTAGAGAGCAATCTTTATAAAATGCAAACCAATCAGATTATATCACTCCATAGCTTACAAAACTCCATGTGGTCTGGTCTCCCCCAACCCCCGCCACTCCATTCCACTTGTCCACACTGCTCCAACTACACCACCTCATTTTCTTTCTTGCCTGTGTTTTTGTACCTGCTATTCCACCTGTCTGGATAGCTTTCATGTGTCTGGCTGGTTCGACCCCTTCACCCTCACACTTGCTCAACTGTCACCTCTCAGAATCTCTGATAACTCTTTCCAAAGTAGTACCTCACTAGCCACCCCTCTACCTTTATCATATTGCCATGTTTGTGTCTTTTGTTGCATTATCACACTGAGAAAGTACCTTTATTTAAATTACTTTTTTAATGTTAGTCTCCTTGCAACATAATGTACACTCCTAAGGGCAAAGACCCTGCTTGTACCCACTGTTATACCTCATAAAGCCAGCCACATAGTAGATGCCCAACAAGTAAGACTGGTGGAATGTGTGAGTGAATGAATTCTGTTAGCACTTAGTATTTCAAAATAGCTATAAATAATTGTTATGAGTTTCTTCAAGAGCCAGGCAGTAACACTCACCAATGTTTAGCACATACAAAATATTCAATAAATATCTGTTGGAAGAGGGATGGAAGGACAGAGGAAGGAAGGAGGAATCTGTTGTTTGTTATGATGGTTGCTTACCACACTAAGAAAAAGATCTGGAGAAAAGTGGCAACAACACAGTGGTAAAGAGTACTGGGTTCTGGTATCAGACCTTGGTTTGAATCCAGGCTCTGACACTTCCTGGTACATTATTTAACCTAAGATTCAGTTTCCTCAATCATAAAATGAGAGCAATAACGCATACTTTATAGGGCTGTGCTTTACCACAGCGCCTGACACATAGATTAGCTGTCTCAAAGCAGAAAAGCATCATAAAATTTTTCTCAGTTCAGTTACCATGGGTTACAGCCAGCATAACTTAGGATGCTTTTCCTTAAAAACTGAAGTATATCACTCTACAACTTTCCTAAGGGTTAGCTCAAGAGGATAGAGCTTCAATTCCAAACCCCATCTTCATATACACACTGCTGCACTGGCCTCTGACTTGACAAGGATCAAAGTTTCTTCTTACCTGAAGAGTTTTCCCTGAAGGTCTTCTATACCAGTCATGGCAATAGTTCCTCCCTGCCAGCAGACGGAGATAATATAATTGAGTGTTTGATGATATTCTAAAAAGAACACTGCTGGCTCACACTCCTTAGCAAACACTCCTAATTAACCAAGCAATGTCCTAACTCTGAGGAACAGTCTGCTAGGCAGAGAAGACCTTCAAGGAGCCAGATATTACTGGCAAACAAGTTTATCTTATCCAAAAATATTCATCAGAGCAATCAAGAGTCTCTTCTACCTACTTCCAAACTCCTGTTATTCAAGACCACCCAAAAGTAAACACTTTGCTGGTCCACACATCTGGGAAGTGCAAACACTGTGAGATGTGTGCCAAGTGTGTTACTGTACTCGTCTTTCACTCACAAATTTAAATAAACTCTCTTTCCCCACTTGTCCCACTACCTCTCTAGCTGTCTCAAAATCTAAGCCAGGCCAGTGTTTCCAAAACTTGCTTGATTGATTATAAGAATCACTCAAGGTAAAAAAGAATATTTACTGATATTCACAATATCCTGTAAAGGAATCAAGGATGCTAAGAGTATGATTTTTAGTTTAAAAAAGTGTGTGTGTGTGGGGGGGGGGCCTCCATGAATATACAGTAGAAAGAAAGAAAGAAAGAAAGAAAGAAAGAAAGAAAGAAAGAAAGAAAGAAAGAAAGAAATCCCAAAATATAAATAGTAAGAGTTTCTGAGAAGTATGATTACAAGTGATGTTTCTTTACTATGCCTTTCTAGGTTAACAAAAAAAAATTACACAATAACTTTTTTAAATGCGATAGTTTTTATTTTGACAAATAAGTTCAGTAGAAAAGAGAATAGGTGGTATAAGGCTTAAGAGCCAAGATAAATTTTTTAAAACATCACATTTAGTTTCTCATTTTTGATGCGGAAGTTAAAGCTCAAAATAGGTTTTAAAAAAAGTTTCTATGGTGCCCAACAATTAGTTCAGTAGCACACAGACCTACTGAACTGAACAGTATGTTGAGAGATCAAAAAGACATGTTCCCTGTCCATGAGAATGTGAATCAGGTAGAGAGAATCACTTATTAGGTATATATTACCACATTTCACAAGTACCTCCTTGAAGGTTATGAAGGTTATAAAGTGACTTGCTCAATTACGGGTCCTACCACTGATAAACTTGACTCTTTCAAGAACTGGTATCGTCCCCCACAGCAGGTCCCCACTGACCCTAGTCCTCCTTCTATGCCAGGCTGATTCCTCCATGATCCATCAGGATGCTATTTCCTAGTCCTTGGCCCCCTCCCCCAACAACATCACGTAGCTACCACGTATACTGATGCATTCTCCCTGATGGGCAATATCCAATCAACTTCTTCAAACTGACCTATATTACCTCTACCCAAGATCACTAAAAATTTATCCAATGTCAAAACATGACAGATTATTATTTTACTGTTTCTCTTTCAGCTTCTAACACTGTGGATTACTTAACAATATCCTCTGTGAGCTTAACTCTAAGATGCAATAATCACTTGCTTTACATCCTTACAATAGTTCCCCTTTACGCACTGTCTTACTTTCCATGGTCTCAGTTACCTATGGTCAACCACAGTCCAAAAATATGGAAAATTCCAGACATAATTAATAAATTTGAAACTGCACACTATTCTGAGAAGTATACTAAAGTCTTGTTCCATCCCACCCAGGACATGAAGCATCCCTTTGTCCAGTGTATCGACACTGCACATGCTACCCAAATGCTAGTCCCTTAGGAGTGGGGTAGGTTATCAGATTTACTGTCATTACATTGTATTGTTTGTGTTCAAGTAACCCTAATTTTACTTAATAATGGCCCCAAAGCACAGGAGAACTGATGCTAGCAATTCAGGTATGCTAAAGAGAAGCCATAAGCTTTGTCTGTACAGGAAAAAACATAGTGTGTGTGTATATATATAGTCTGATACAATCCATGGCTTCAGGAATCCATTGAGGGTCCTGGAATGTATCCCCCCATGAATAAGGGAAGAACTCCTGTACATTACTTCACCCTCGTAAACTTGAAGGCAAAAATGAAAGGTAGCAAAACTAATTTACATAATTACCTCTTCATTCTATTCTGAATCACCTAAACAGGTCTACATACTTGGAAAGAAGACAGTGGTATCAGATACCTTGATTGTAAAAGTTCCTGTTGCCTGTATAAAGGCTTAAGATTCAGGAATGCCAGATGCCCAGATTCTTAAGTACTTGTATAACAGAAGAATATGTTATATTCCTATTTCTGTCCTATTTCAGAATAGAATTAAATCCAATACTTAAACTAACAGTGGCATTTATAGAAGCCTATACTTTTCTGGGCAGAAATTAGTAACGACAAACCAACTATTTCCCTCAAAATACGAGTTATTTGTCTACACAATCAAAAATGACCAATCAAACCCTGTTATTATTGAGGAGGTGGTGGTCCTATTTCAACATCAAATCTACTCTAAGATTCTTGCTCTCTTCTCATTAGAGGCATTCTTCAATTTGATACACGGAACTCAATTTATGTTCAAAAACACCTTCATATCGTGAAATTGTCAAGTCTATGGAGAATATCAGAAAACATCAAAACACATTTTTACATAAAAACAGTGAACCAGAAACTTATATTATCTCCATCTGCTTGAGTGCAGAAATTATGGCCAAGATCTGGAACTAGAGAAGAGCAGATAAGACAGCACAGAGGACCAGAGAAGACAGGTTTATAATCACTAAAACAAACTGGCCATGCACTGTTACAGTTAAGGAAAGCTTTGGGCAAGTGACAAAATAAATTTAGGTTACCTCAGAGCAACATTTTGCTTGTTTGGAAACCAGGCTTCCATTAGTCTCAGAAGACTTGCGTTTTACAGCTCCAGTTCTTGTAGAATTACCTAAAATATTTAAAAATAGTTAAGTTGGTTTCCTTGTTCCCTTAAATGAGAAGAAGTAAAGACAGGAAGTAAAAGAAAGACTTTAATCAAGCAGTATATCTTACCACATGTCATAAAGTTATCATGCACAACTTCAACATGAATCAGTGATGGATCAACAATTTTCAGTGCTGGAATCTTAAAAATAAACAAATAAGATACTGGAAAATTTTAGATGCTCAGGAACATACAAGAAATTAGCTCTATTAACATAACAATAGGAGCTTCTTACAAAGAATTTTTTTTTATTTTAAAGATTTTTTAAATTTTATTTTTATACAGAGGGGAAGGGAGGGAGGGAAAGAAACATCACTGTGTGGTTGCCTCTCACATGCCCCGTACAAGGGACCTGGCCTGCAACCCAGGCATGTGCCCTGACTGGGGATCAACCAGTGACCCTTTGGTTTACAGGCTGGTGCTCAATCCACTAAGCCATATCAGCCAGAGTACAAATAATTTCTTTTAAAACAACTGTGATATTTCCCTTTCTAATCAGGTATTTTAACATAATAATGGTGTTTAGCTCCTAGAAGACATCATAATTCCTTATTATAATTATCTTCCCCTGTCATATTATATGCAATTATCATCATCTTTACCTCCTCACAGTTGACTTGAAGAGTTTTTGATGTTGGGTTTCCATTTACAACGGTTGCAGAAAACCACTGAGTTGATGGGTCCAAGCTATAAATCTTTACTTCAGAACCAACTAAGTTTTTGTCACCTTAAAAGAGAACAATCCTTAGAGCAATTTGGATTCTCTCTCAACAGCAGCATCATCCAATATAATCTTTTCCTAAGTCTTTTAAAAATGTAGTAGACAACATAAACATTTAACAGATATTTCTATAAACAAGAGAAAACATTTCCACAATGCTAGGAGAAAATTTAAACTTTTTATTTTAAAACTCTATTCTTCTATTGATTCATCTTACGGTGGCTATATATATATTCTAGCATTAGTATCAGATAAGATAGTATCAGAAAAGTCACTGAGAACTAACTCACTGTCCTCAGAAGAGTTTTAGAAGATTCAAATTCAGGAACTCCAATAGAACTGCTAACTATGATAAAAAGGCTTTGCGAAAATGACCAAGAAACTCAGTAATAACAAATGGAAAGCTCAGGATTGCCAAATTAATGTTTTATCAACTTTGTAAGACCGAAATTCCAAATATATCAAATTCCATGTCCAATATAGCTGAACTTTTAAAATATCTACTTTACTTTTAGTTTTCACATAATCCCTGAACATTCAAATTTCAGAGGCTTTACATATTATACAATATATAAAGTCCTTCAACCATCTAGTTGCATGGGAGAAAGCAGCAAAGGAATTTCTAAAATATTAGAAATTTCAGTGACGGAATGAGGGAGAAAGTCTAAAACATGGCTTTGTAGAAACTAATCATTGGTCAAGTCATGAACTATCCACATACCTTGTAAGAGATGGCTTTCATCCAAATGTTTCACAATCAGAGCTTGAAATTCTTTACTGACATCATGATTATCCATAAGAGAAAGTCGAAGATTGTTTACATCCTGAGAAATGGAAGATCATCACATTTTAAGGTAACAAATAAAAAGAGTTGTTGAAATTCCAGCGAACATTTCAATTAATTGATTTAATCGGAAAGGTAAAAGTAGTTTCAGCCATTTAATGGCACCAATGAACCAGACAGACCACAGAAGGAAACCATCAAATGATCAGAGGTATAAAGCAGACTGAAGTGAAGTCACTCCAAGATAAGAGCACGACAAATACTAAGAGTGGCTCAAAACACAATACATAAACTCACTACAGGAAACATAATAAGCAAACCGAAGGGCAGGTGAGTCTGTGTCCAAAACACTTTATTCCAAACACTAGGGATTAGGGAATTCAAAGATCCAAATCCAAGAGGCAAAAGACATAGAAACAGAGAGACCCATACTGTCAACTCATTGAAACTGCTGTTTTTAACATGTCATTGCACAGATTCATTTAACCTAACTAGGATTCTAAATGGTAAAGGGGTCTACGGTGGTGGTGATAAAATCTGAGTGAACAGCCTAAATCCTCAGTGAGCCAGTTCTGAAATACCCACTTTTTGGCAGCAACTTCATTTTGGGCACTATTCCATAGTCTTCTGGCTTTGTGCATACACTCAGTTATGATAAATGTATACAGAAGCTGTCTATAGGAATAAACTGCCAACCCAAACTGCATAGCACAGAGGCCTTCCAGTATCAGGCCTTCATGCTTTTCTGCCACTGTGAAATGCACACTAGCGGCCAAAAATAATTTATCCATTTCTCCCATTAGAAAGGATAACTAGTCTTTTAGAGGCCAGTCTGGGAAATTGCAAGTAACGTTAGACTTAACCTAGGGTCTTCATAAGAGTTCAACATTAATTACCAGAATAGGCAACGTGTGGTTTTTTTCTCCCTCATGCTACTGCAATTTCGAACAATCTTAATGTGCTCTTACTATGATTAGATAAAACAGCACATTAATGGGGAAGGTCACAAATGGCTCTTAAACAAGGTAAGCTAATTCTTCTGCCTGGGAGAGTTTTAGGGCTCCTCAGAAGTACCAGGGAGTGGCTCTAGACACTCATCTTTTTTCTTAACCAGATAACTGAGCCAAATTCAAATTCTAAAAGGCAGACCTTATGCTTCAATTCCATCTTTTGCATATGTCAAATGATTTTCAGGTTCTCTGTGCATTATTTAGGGCAAGTGTCCTGCTGTGGTAGTCACATCCCTCAACATAGTTTCTTACAGTAGAAGCCTGATGTAACCATCCATATCTATTGTACAAGACAATGCCCTGAAGCACCAAACTTTGACTATTATCATCAGTGAAAGTCAAGAGCACATATTAATAACATTCACACTGATAGCCCACAGCACATCTCCCTCAAGAACAGATGGAGATTTTTTCAGCATCAATAAACAAAATTATGAGTTCTACTTTAACTGAAAAGCTTGAACACATGCAACATGTAAAACAGAACTGTCCAGCAGAAAACAAAAACTACTTTATCACTCAGTAAGGCAAGATATTCACAGCCCCACCTTTATGTTCCTTGGTTCCTCAGGGCAAGTCATTCTTTCTTAAGGAAAAATATCAAGA
The DNA here is from genome assembly GCA_004027475.1 of Anoura caudifer. NCBI lineage: Eukaryota > Metazoa > Chordata > Mammalia > Chiroptera > Phyllostomidae > Anoura > Anoura caudifer. The sequence continues at coordinate 69,177 of PVKU01006951.1, forward strand.
TGTTTTATCTGACATATGAACTTGCACCTGAAATTAAGTAAAAGCATCTTCCTCTGTTCCACTATAAAATAAATTTCAGAGTATGACCCTTCTTTTCACTCACTTCCAGGATATGGAAGTAAAATTGAGACTTGAGGAGAGAAAAAAACCCAGTGCTTTGGCTTCTCCAATACTGGGCCACAAAGGCAAGGCCCACTGGCCCTAAGCTGCCTTTAAGCAAATAAACAGGTTTAATTGTTCTACAGGTCACAGAATAAAAGCAAGTAAAGGGGATTATAAAGCTTTATAGAAATACCTAAAAGATGAATGTTATCTTAAGACCAGCATTATTCCCAAGGTGATCTATGGTGATAAATTACTGTGTTCTTCCCCTCCCCTCCCAACATTTTCATAATAAAGGAAATCACATATGAGCAAGACTCAGGAGCCAGGAGCCTAAATGTGAAGAAAAAGGTGTGAGTTTTACAAACTAACTAGAGAGAACACACACATACTCATACTTGGTTCTCATCTTTCACAGTAGTTATTTTCTATTATCACCACAAACACTGAACTAGTGCATACCAAACCACTGCTCCTAAGGGAAAGATAGGGATAGGTTCCTTCAAGCCTCTGATGACAATATTTTCATCAACCAATCAATACATAACCTTGTTTTATGTGTGCTTCTGTTGAAAGACACATTTTTTGTATATATCACATTAACCATGAACTCAAAACTAACAGCTTATTTAACACATGCTTTTTTCTCCCTAAGACAAATCACAGCCTTCTTGCACTTAAGGAACACCAGACAACACTTCAGCACTACTTTTGAGGATCATTTGAACAGTGAAATCACCAACACACAGCACCAAAATTCAGCATCAAGTGGGTCCTAAAATAGACTTTTTTAAAAACATGAAGGAGAAAATAAGGCAGAATGTCACCTTTTTTGACTTCAGCTGGGAACATGTGTCAGACAACTCGACTTTTTTGCTATTCTGTAAATGTCTGTGAATGACTGTGAAAGCACCCAAGCATTGATTTGGGGGTTATAGTATATTTTAGTGAGTAGGCAAATTCACAAATACAGAATCCATAACTAATGAGGACTGACATGTATGTGTTTAATGTGTATATGTATATAGATATATGTATACATAGATATGAATGAGTCAATTTTTTAAAAATTACTTTTGTATCACCTAGGCGTTTCCATACATATACGCACACCATAAACTGTAGTACCTTTGTCCTTCCAGCTTCATACGGACAGCACCAACCCAATGACTAACACCGAGGGATAATGTCTAAGAACTCACTGTTTACAGGATGGGTTCTTTTCTCTGATAGGTATCTGAATTAAAGCAGTCAACATCAATATTTTAGTTCTCATGTTAAAGGAGGGTTTCTTTAGTTATATTTTTGGGGTTAATATTGTTTCTGTGTTATACCTGTATGGGCTTCAAAAGGTCTTTAGAAAGAAATACTCTCTGTTGATCTCCTAGAAAGCGAACAGAAGTAATGGATCCCAAACCAGCTTTGTCCAACAGAGATTTGTATACCTAAAACAAAACAAAGTATTTTGGCATCATAACTGTTCTCAGCATAATTCTGAAAATGGGGACTGGTAATATTCCACACACACAAGAAGAGATAAAGCCATTAAGTTTTTTATTCACTGCAAATACCTCATTAACAACTATTAATGCAACCACAGTAAGATCACACAATTTTTATCCAATCGATAATTTAAACCAGATATACATTTGAGAGCCATTAACATATAGGTCTGGGCCCGGAGATACATGGCTTCCCCAATATTTATGCAAAAAATTATGTGTATATATATTTTCCTAGAAAGACGGGGGCATATTTTCAGCAAATTCTTAGTAGTAGTTGGGAGAAAAAATACAAAGAACAAAATACCACTTTAACCAAAATCCTTCATCTCTCAAAAACCTCCAGAAGCTCTTCTAACGTGTGGGCAAAATCTTAAATTTGCTAGCACAGCACATAAGGCCATTGACAATCTAGTCAGCCTTTCAATCATCCTCCTAGCCTTTCCAACTATTCAAATCTGGCCCTTCTACCTTCAAGTCCCCGCTTGTGTCCCATAAACCCTCAACTGTCTTCCCCAGATACAGTAATGACTGTTCTCTTCCAACTGTACCAGACTTAATAATGTGGATATGGCACAGTCACGCACTGGCCAGTATGGCTCATTTGGTTGGAGCATCACAGGTTCAATCCCAGGTCAAGGTATATACCCAGGTTGCTGGTTCAATCCCTGGTTGGGGCATGTACAAGACGGTAACCAATCTGTGTTTCCCTCTCACAACAATGTTTTTTCTCCTTGATCTGCCTCTCAAAAGCAATGGAAAAAAAAAAAAAAAAACCCAAAGCCCTCAGGTGAGGATTTAAAAAAAAAAAAAAAAAAAGGGAAGGAATGAAACCACACAATCATACCCTGACTGTCAGAGCCTTACAAGTCAAAGGAAAACTTATCAGAGGAGATCATGATATCAAGCCTGGAAACCCTTCCAGGGGCCAGGCAACAGCTATTATTCAGGTATTGTTGTGATAAAGAACTTCCACAAGACTCCAATGTTGCCATATCTTACAGTGTTTTTCAAGAGAAATTGGAAATACAGATTTTCAGATGTACCCTACACATTCTTAAACATAGGCAACTAATTTGAATTTTCTTAAAACACTGTGAGGGTCGAACCAAACAGATCTGTATGTCTGTATATGTCTTCTAGTTTCTGACCTCTGACTGAGACATTCCCCACATTACCTCCACCCCACAGTTTTCAAGTGAAGAAAGTGAGGCCCCCAAAAGTTAAAGGCCCAGAGCTCCTAGCAGGTCTGACAGAAAGTCAAGGGTGCTCTTCTGACTCATCTACACTGTCATATCTCTGTATTACTGTTTTCCAGAGGGCCGAATATAGGCATTACATGTACACCTATATGTAATTACATATATTTTGTATATGGATACATTTATTACATGCGTAATATGTAATAAACATATTACATATGTATTACATGTTTATGTGTTACATATATTACATAATATATGTATAGGATACATGTTACATATATACATGGCATTTTGCTGTGTATAACGAGCCCCCTTAGTACTACCCATGTATAATATGCACACCTATTTTTCCCTCAAAAGTTTGAGCAGAAAAAACTGTGCATTATACACAGCAAAAAAACAGTATTTTTCTTATTTCACTCATAATGGATGAAATACCCTCTTCTCACTGACTTCAATAAATCTTAGTTTGTACTCACTATCGCAGGCCACTGTACAATTCGTTCAGAAATTTCAGGACACTTTCGTTCAGCCAAAACTAAGTTATGTTCTACTAAAAATGCTCTCCTTAGAAGGCCGTAGACTTCTATCCATCTTCTCTTTTTCCAAGATTCCCCATCAAACTCCACACACACCTGGACAAATAGAAAAGAAACATTTGATTAACAAAAATAAACAAAAAAATGTCCAAGTTGAATTATACCCTTATTATTCTACTCAGATATCTGTATGTGCTGTTCCCCTTTCCTACTCTCTTTCTTACTTTCACACAATAAACTAACTAGACAAGGATCAAGCTTTAGCTCCTAAGCCACTTTGCAAAGCTTAAGTCAAGGACTTTGAGGACTACTCTCTGCCCCCAAAGTTACCTCTCAGAAGGCCAGAAGCCCCTTTATAAGATTTTTACATATGTTAATTAGACATCAGAGCTTAAGAGAATTGAAAGACAGAATGTAAAAGTATTCATTGCTCAGCACTGTAAATCTACATTGACATTGTTTGTGGGCTTAAGATGACTCCGTTGACCACAACCCACCACTTGCTTTTGAATTCCTCTGGAATCAGTAGGACTTAGCCAAAAGCCTAATAGATGGCACTTCCTTAGAAATCCCTTTTAACTGAACAGATTCTAAGACTCAGATTCTGTTAAATAGACTAATAATTGATCATTGATAAATGACCCCTTGACCCCAGAGGTCTCCAGAATTACTACTAGCTTCTTATATGAAAGTTAAACTACCTTTGCAATATCATTTTCCAAGTAATTGTGAAGTTTTCTGCTTCTGACCTGCAAAATACATTTTAACCCTAAAGCTAAAACTCTTACAATTTAAATATTTTAAGACTTAGAAGGAAGCCCCTGCCCTTCCCAAAGCCAAAGCCAAGGTAAAGGCTTTGAAGACCCCCCCCAAAAAAAATAAATAAAAATAAAAAAGCAGTGTTAAAAGGTGTCCACAGCAAAAAAGATCTGCACATCACCTTCTGGGAGACCTAAGACACTGCCAACTCTGAAGGCAGCCTAAATATCCTTGGAAGAGCGCCCTGAGGAGAAACAAGCTTGACCACCATGCAACCATCAAGTTCCCCCTGAATACCGAGTCCGTCATGAAGGAGATAGAAGACAACAACACACTTGTGTTCATTATGGAAGTCAAGGCCAACAAGCACTAGATCAAACAGGCTGTGAAGAAGCTGTACAATAGTGACATGGCCAAGGTCAACACCTTGATCAGGCCTGATGGGGAGAAGAAGGCATATGTTTGACTGGCCCCAGACTACGATGCTTTGGATGTTGCCAACAAAACTGGGATCATCTAAACTGAGTCTAGCTGGCTAACTCTAAATATAAAAACTGTATACTATTAAAAAAAAACACAAAGAATTTAGTCTTAAAGTAGGTCTCTGACTCAGAAGTAGAAATCATTCACAAAACCTTAAGCTCATATAAATGCACCAAAACACCCTATCTTACTTAATCCATTATAAATATGCTATTCAGTAATTCATTCTAATCCTTTTTTTTTTGTATTTTAACAAATATATAATAAACTTCCTCAATATTTGGTGTAATAATCACTATTTCTACCCAATTTAAAATTCTTGCCCTAGTTGGTGTGGCTCAGTGGACTGAGTGCTGGCCTGCAAACCAAATGGTCACTGGTTCGATTCCCAGTACAGACACATGCATGAGTTGCAGACCAGCTCCCCAGTGGGAGACACGCAAAAGGCAACCACACATTGATATTTCTCTCCCTCTCTCCCTCCCTTCCACTCTTTCTAAAAATAACTAAATAAAAATCTTTTAAAAGTTCTTACAAAAAGGCCTCTCATTTTTGGTTTCAAAAATTAATTAATAAATCTATCAACACTGTTCATAGTTTCATGGACAACAGCTCCCTTTTCAACCTGTAACTAAAAAAAAAAAAGTTTTAGTTAACTTCCATTTATTGGGCAGAACCAAATTAAAAAATCCTTTCCTCAAAGAAGTCTTCCCTTACCAAGGAGCCCCTCTCTCCCAAGAGAGATCCCTTGCCAATTGTATTCAAAACTCTGTACTTTTCCTTCCCAGCACCTATCCATTTTGAATTATTCATTTGTGGTTACCCGATTGGCATATTATTATAAATCCTAATAGGTCAAAGTCTATGTCTGCTTTTACTTACCACCGTACTTCACTGGTATCCAGTCCCAGGTCAGTACTCAAATACTTGTTGAACAATTAAATTTCTCTCTAAATTAGGCTCTTTCGTTCTGTGTCTCTCATCCATTTAGAAGGAAGTTTCTAACTGATATACCACTAGCCCCAATCCCAAACTTTCTCCAGTTTTATGGCTATCAATAAAATTTAAGACCTAACCTACTCTTCCCCTCCTGCCAACAACAAAATGTGCCTCCCTAAATCCCCCCAAGAAGCATATCTTCTTGGTATGTCAGCCTTCTAACCCTGTAGTTATTAGAGAGTAAGTGAAAATATGTGAACACCTACTATGTGACAAGGCTCCATGTACATGTTGGTTCTAGGTATGGTAATGAATTCCACTCATTACCATAACCAAGCAAATGTCCTTCACAGAGGTGTTCAAAGACTGCCAATCTGCCTGTATTTCTATTCTATTTCCCTAGCCATAGTATCCAGGTCTTCTAATCTCTTCTGATCCACATCACATCAACCTCAAACCCAAGCTAGCTTTGGATGAGTTTTCCCATCAAAGTGGTATAAGAGAAGTGAACATATACAAAGTTTCAGAATCAGAGAAATCTGGGTTTGAACTCCAGCTATGTTTTAGTTTTCTTAGAATGAATTTAGATGCATAAAATAAAACACATATGATTACAAAGGAAATCAATTAACCTATACTCCAAGTTAAATCTAAGCTCTCTGAAATCATGTTTTGCTAGCCTGAAAATCAAAGTACAACCACCTACCCTCACTGAATTGTATGTAAGATTTTAAAGACAATGTGTATAAATTATCTGGCAAGAAGATTAGGTAGTTTTAAGACCTCTGTGGTAATTTAAATGTTAACTTATCAGGGTATTACTCCTTCAGGTAAGAATGCAGGACAGAGAATCTTCAATATGATAATCTAACATATTTTCAGAAAAATAAAAAGAATTAAGATCTTAAAGGGTTTCACAACAACACTTAAGCAACATCACAATTCTTATCAAATCGCTATCTATAAATAGTTTAGGACTTTGGAGTATTAGGTTGCATTGGTTAAAAACTCACATTAACTTTGGTTTGGAAAAAAGACAACTGAAAAAAGATAATAATGAAACCAACAGGTTGTGAGCTTTCTTCAACTTCTTTCAAGTTTCCTATCAAAACCACATTTGTCTTTTATTTACATCTGAGGCTTGAGGTTCCATGTATAGGAATACCACTGCTTGCGCCAAACAAAGCCTCTTCTGCAAAAATGTCTATAAAATGATGTATCAGTAAGAATTCAAATTCAGGAGGAACTAAAGCAACTTGATTAAGCTTCTGCAAGCTGACAGATGTAACTAACTAGTTCTCATCCCTAATTGTATTCTTTCCCCTATGTTCCCTTGATGTAGCTACAAAATGTTATTCATGCTGTCTGACTCCAAAGGCCAAAAAGAGGCCTATCATTTCCAATTTTGCTATTCCAGATAAAGAGAATGCCACTGCTCCAGCATTAGATTATTTATCTAAATTGCTTTTCCATGTAGAGATAATTTTATGATTCTTTCATTTATTCATTCAAATATTTTGGCAAACACTACACAATAAGCACTGTTCTAGGTGCTAAGGATATAGAGGCCAGTAAAATAAAGTGTTCGAATCTCACTCTACCTAAATACTAAAACTCAGTGCTTAAGGTCTGGAGACAAATTTGAGCAAGTTATTTAACTTCTTTAAGAGTTAATTTCTAACACTGAAAAATGTGGTTTACCATCTAGGATACTTGTGAGGATTAAATAAAGTAGCATTTGCCACATAATAAGCACTTATGCTATGTTTTCACCTGAACTTCTTTGTAATCAACTAGATATATTGTATCTGAGTAACTTTATTACAAACTCTCTCAAGGTGAAACAATATTAATAAGCCTTGGCCTCAATAATATCCCCAACTAAGCAAATCAAGTCTAGACAGACCTCGACTTCTAATACGAAAAGGCTGGACAGTGCTTGAATTTTATTCACTCATATTCATCTTGGCCCTCAGTCCCATCCCACCCCCCAAAACTCAGTATCCCTAAACCCAAGTGTTAAGGAAGGATGGTCTTAGTTACTTAGTTTCTGCCTGCATCTCATCAAGCACAATTTGGTTCTATTGTTTTGAAATTCTGTTTTTACTAATAAAACATGCCTTTAAACCTAAACCAATTACTTCATCTTCTACTCAACTAAGGAAGGTAGCAATAAATCATAATTAGAAAAGAAGAAATAAAGTAGATTTATACCTTATGAGACTGAGTTGTGAGGTCTGCAGGTAAAAGCAAAAATCCAATATAAGTCAAAATTGTTCTTGCATTTAAAATTCCCCACTGTCTCCAGGTCAGGCACCTTAGTTCAGTGAAAAAGACACATAACGAAACCTAGATTCAAATCCTCCCTCCATCACTTAGTAACTCATTAAGCAATTCTAAACAAGACTCCTTTTCCTAACTCTATTTCCTCATTCTGAAAATGAAGATATTACCACCACCTCAAAGGTTAGGGGTTAGGGAGATGGGGAGATTAAAAAGTGTACACATAAAGGACCTCCAAGATTGCTTTCCTGAACCAACAGGTACTCAATCACTGTTGGGAAAGAACACATAGTCCCTCATCATCAGCAAAACAACTAAAGACTGCAAAGTTTAAATCAAATCTTGTGTCCATTCAAATCAGAGAAAAACAAACACACAAAAGAAAATTTTATTTGGCAGGTAAAATCATCTGCAACAATTGGTTGAAATCTAGTACACAAAGCCCATTTTATGGAGAAATATTAGCCTAAAGCAAATAAGTTGACCATCTCTGCACACACTACATTCTTTCCATAATATCAAAACCTGATTTACTAGGAGGAATGAAACAGAGAAGAAAAATCAAACTTCATGGTGTTTGACAGGAGTCCTTTATGGTACAGTCCTTTGATCAGGGAGTATGATAATTAAGAGAGTGAGCTCAGAAGGCAAAACCTCCTAGGTTATAACACAGGCTATGCCAATTCCTAGGTATGTGACCTGAGGCAAGATACTTAATCTTACTCAGCCCCAGAATTTTTATTTGTAAAAGGGAGCAATATTGGTAACTACCCCCAAAGAACTGCTGTAAGGAGTAAATAAAATCATGGCTGTGAAGTGCTCAGCATGAGCACGGTTAAATGCTCAATGGTCACTCTTCTTTTTTACATGTAACAAGGAACACTACGTAAGCTTTAAAAATACGTCATCCCACATCCTTTTCCCACAGCTCTCTGAAGGGTAATACAGGTTTGGGCATGCATGGTCACCTTGAAAGCACTCAAATGAGCGATTTCAGAAATCAACACATATCCAACTGCCAATGGTAAAACGTGCTTCCCTTATTTGAGTATAGTTTTCGAGAACAAGCAAAGATACTGAAACACCCATTACCAAAGGTTAGAAATCTCTTCTGTTCTGACAAGCTTCCTTCATGTTTTCATCACTTTGGAGTCTTTGTTAGGGTCCTTTTTCAGCTATTTTTGCACAAAGGAGTCTTTGTTGGTACAATGGCTTCCTCACTGGTTGTTCCTAGACGATGCTTTCACTCCAAATACTTTTATTAGGGTGTACAATCAGAATTCATTTGTTTTTAAAAAGGTCTAATTGAAGAAGGTTCTGAGTGTCCTTGTGATTAAAACTCCTTGGCCGCACTTTCCTCACTTCTCTCCCTGCCCCTAAACACCAGAGGTGGAATATTTCGAAAGCTTTCCTCCAACACACCGTATAAGGGACAGCCAGCTCCACCCCATCTCTCCATATATGGTTGTATCCCACACCCACCCACAAGCACAACCAAGAACCCACTCCTGCCCCGGTCCCCCATATATGGACAAATACCCACCCTAATATGCATAATAGAGCCAAACTCCTCCCTCTACACGCACACTTCATTTCTATCAAGGCTAAAAGTTTAAGAAGTTGGGTGAAGTAATTAAGAAGAACACACGAACGAAAGCACTTCCAAACACTAGCCCTAAATTCTTAATGATTCCAACCGCCAACTTATAGCCCAACTTACATTAAGAACAAAACTCTCCCTCCGAAAAAATAATCATACAGTCCTATTGGGGCACAACCGGGCAACACCAAAGCATGCCTGAATAACCCTAACGCCCATTTTTAAGCACAAGCAACTCCAGACCAAATATACGTCGGTTCTCCACAACCATTTCAAAAACTTTTAAGGTCTAGTTTTCTGCACCTTCAGATCACATGCCAACTTTCTGATCGCCCTTTTCACAAAAGGAGAGGAGGATGCCGGCTGTCTCGTGACCAAGGTAACGAAACGTCCGACTGCTGAGGCCCGGTTTTACCTTCAGATCCTTCTTGGTAACGTCAGTGTGGGAGACGGCTCGAATGGTCCCGGAGAGCCAGGGCCACTCCGCAACGCGCTCCACGTCCCAGCCGCCGTGGCCGCCGTCGCTGTGGTCGGCTGCGGACAAACTGAGAAATCGCTTCCCTACCAATACTGGCCAACTTTCTCCGAGCGTGAGCACCATGGTTTCCACGCCTGCAGGAAGGGCTCCTCCCTGCAAAAAAAAACCACAACAAAATGCAATGGGGGTGGTAGGGGGCCAGCGAGAAATGGGCGGGGGAGGCCAGGGCAGAGGAAGAGGTCCTAAACCTAGTTGGGGGAAGAGACACCCGGACGGCGGCTGGAGCGAAGGAGGACCCCTCACCCAACCTCTCCAACCGCACCCTCTCCGCCCCCCCATCCCTCCCCCACAGCAAACATGGGCCCAAGCGCCGCGTGACCCTCTCTCTCCCAAGTTTCGCTTTTTCCAAAACCTTAAACCTAAGCGCTGAGAGAGCAAGAGGAGAATTATTTGCGGCTTAAGTGGATTTTAAAGTGTTCATCCCTCACCCTAGGAAGGAGAAGGCCCCAATGCAGAGAGCCCGTCCCAGGCGGCCGAGTCCCCCACGGTTCCCCACTTGCCCCGCCCGACACCCTGCTTCCCGGACGCCGATCCTCGGACGCTTCTCGCCCCCGCCTGCGGCACACGGGCGGCGTAGCCGCAGGTTCGGTTCCTTCACCTTTCTTCCTCCTCTCTCGGCAGCCGAGGCCACGACGCTCTTACCCCGCCTCCCTGAGTCACCCGCAGCGGCCGCTGTTTCCAACCACCCAGCCGACTCAGGCTGACTTGGTTCAAGAGCTCTCACAAGACACGCACTGCCTCCCAGGCCCGCCCCCTCGGAGCCGCTTCCGCCGCTCATTGGCTCAGTCTAAGGAGCTGAGCAAGGCTCGTGGGGACATAGCCCGCTGCTATTGGCCGGCGTGGCCAGGGCGGGGCGCGAGGAAAAAACAATTCCTTGGCTGTCCCTCCCTCAGCCCTCCCCCTTCCGACTCCCGGACGACCCCCATTAGGTTAAAGTACACACAAGCGAAAGATCCCTCCGCCACAGCCATTCTTTTCATTTGTTGCCTCATGGAACGCAAAAAAGTCCGGCGAAAGCTGTGATCAACTTTAAGGCTCAAAGGAAAATTTCAGCGTTGCACAGATAAGACTGAATGGCGAACCCCTGGGCTATAGGTGCCCATTGGATTTGCTCCTCAAGTGCACAGGCTGTCGAACGAAGATGGGCTTTCTACTTGGCGGAAGAATCTCACAGGAAAGGGGTGAAGGCGGTGCAGAGTCCGCGGGGGAGGAAAGAGACTGGAACGTGCGGTTTCAGGCGTACTCTGCTAGAGGGTGGAGCGACAGTGCTCTGGAGGGTCGTGCGCAGGCGCTTCGCAGAGCAGAGGCTAAAGCTTGGGCTGCTGGGTGAAATGGCCGGGCGCAGGCGCACGAGGTGCTGATCGTGGAATGTCTAAAGTCCGCCATTTTGAAAGAAAAATGAAGAAAGGCTTGGAGTCCCTCGGAAATGACGCTCATTAAATTTAGAGCAAAGGAGGTCATTCAATGCCATGCTGAATGGATTTTTTTTTTATGTAAAGGAAGGCCGAAGAGCTATTCTGAGGCTTAAAAAGTGAAAGACTAGATGAAGGCCACAATAGTGCAAGAGATGTGTAGAGGTTGTAATTTTGAAGGACAAAGGAGGTAAGAAGTGATTGTGTCATTTAGACCTAAAGTTTCATGGTGGAATCAAGAAGAAATGGAATGAAGGAATTGAAAACCTCACCCTTTATGAAGGCTGTTACTTGACACAGTATCACATTTAATCCTTAACCTATTGAGTGAAGAATTTATGCTCACAATTTTTTCTGAAAATCAGAAAAATTTAAATGTATTGAAATATATTCAAGGGATTACAGATGCAGGTTAACTCCAAGTATTGCTTTTAAACGTATGTTCTGAATAGTTGATGTTAATTTTGTTTATGAAGAGTAAAGCCTAAAGAATTAAGTTGGATTTATAATTTGCAGACCGTTGAAAGGGGAGTAGTGGAGCAAAGGTAACCTCTCCAGTCCAACAAAAGAAGAAAAAATGGAAACGAGAAAAAAATAGAAGTATGATAAATAGGAAAAATAAAACGAGAAGAGTAAGTCCAAGCATTACTATTTACAATAAATATAAATCAGTTAATTTTATTCATAAGTGAAAAGACGTGGATTATAAACAAAATCCAACTACAAATTAACTACAAGTAAACTCCAATGAGAGCACAGAAAACTTGAAAATATTGGGTTTAAAGGTTTTCTAATCAATGGTAATGGAAGGAAAGCCATATACTGATAGCAACATAATTGAAAGCAAAAGCATTAAAGGAGAAAAAGATTTTATATTTATAAAGGATAAAGTCCATGGAGATAATAATAAACTCTTGAACTGAGTCTGAAAACATAGCCTAGTTGAAGCTAAGACTAAACTATTAGTACTATGAGGAAATTGACAATTTGTAGTCAGAGTAGAAAATATATCTATCCCAGAAGGAGGCACCTCAGATAAATTTTTAAAATAAGTGAAGTTATGGAGGACTTAGATTACATAGTTAAATACTAACTTGAAAAACAATCGCAAGGGACAAGTTCTACTAAACTTCATGGGACATATAATTTCTATGTTATATGCATGGTTCCAGAACTTAGGAAAGAGGTAAAGAGATCCAATGTATAACTCTGTTACCAAATCTGAGTCAGGAGAACACGAGAAAGGGCAAATATAGTTCAATTACTCTTATGAATTATGGTGGAAAAATTCTTACATAAAATATCAGCAAATTAAATCCAGTATATTTTCAAAATAACCACCATGATTAATTAGGGTTATCATGAGTACAGAAATGCTTTAAGATTAGAAAATTACTATAACTTACCATAAATAGCTTAAAAGTGAAAACTGTGTTCATTTTAATAGAGGTTAAAAAGAGTATGCAGTCATATTGAACAATTGAACTACCTAGAAAACTAGAGGATAAATATGAGGTCTGTCCAGAAGGTATCCAGACATGTAATATAAAGAATAGAAACATTTAATGAAAAAGATATAAGAAACATTGTGCCTAGGACAGTGACACCTCAGTCTCCTTTCACATACCGTATTTTTCAGACTATAAGTCCCACATTTTTATCACATTTTTTGCTTCAAAATTTTTTACCTGTTTTCCTCCTCTAAAACCTAATGCATCTGGGGTCTGCACCATGAGACACACCTAGGTTTTAGAGGAGGAAAATAAGGGAAAAATTTTTGAAGCAAAAATGGTAAAAAAGTAAATAAATAAATAAATAAATAATGAATATTGAAAAATATAATAAATAATGAGCCCTTGCATAAGTCTAGAGCATACATTAAACCACTGATTTTCACTTGAGATATAAACACAATACACATACAATTGTATGAAAAAGTTTTCATAAGTGATATTAGATTTTAAAATATTGGAAACTGAGTATCAAATTATGATTTGCATTTTGTCTTACTGGAACCAGAGAAGAACATTCAACTAGGAATGGTTATACTCATGATAAAGCTCTTAAATACATGTGTCTTCCTCTCTCTCTGTATTTACACAGGCTATACAACATCCTGAGAGGATTCATTGTGAGAAGTGTCAATCACAGCTTTAAGACCTTACTGTTGAAGGAATTAATGAGAAAGCAAATGGAAGGCAAGACCTCATCTTTGTTTTTAAATAAATGATCTTAATTTTTCTTTCTATAAAGGTTTAGTTCAGCCATACCTGATGTGACTCAGTGGATTGAGTGCTGGCCTGCGAACCAAGGTGAGTTGCTGGTTTGATTCCCACTCAGAGCACAAGCATGGGTTGTGGGCTGTATTGCCAGTATAGGGTGGAGGGTGCATAATGGATAGGTACACATTGATGTTTCTCTCTCTCTCTCTTTCTCCCTCCCTTCTCCTCTGCCTAAAATATAAATAAATAAAATATTTTTCAAAAAATTTAGTTCAGTTTATTATAAATATATCTAAACCATTAATTGTCACAGTTTTCTGGTAGAATTCAGCAAGTCTTTTATATTAACTTCTTTTAGTAGATCTTGCAATGCAGGTCTGCTGGAGATAAATTCTTTCAGCTTTTATTATTTTAAAGTCTCAGTTTTACCTGGCTAGTGTAGCACAGTGGATTGAGCACAGGCCTGTGAAGCAAAGGGTCACTGGTTCGATTCCCAGTCAAGGCACATGTCTGGGTTGTAGGCCAGGTCCCCAGTGTGGGGCCTGTGAGAGGCAACCACACATTGATATTTCTCTCCTTCTCTTTCTCCTTCCCTTCCCCTCTCTCTAAAAATAAATAAATAAAATCTTAAAAGTCTCAATTTTTACCTTCACGTTTGAAGGACACTTTTGCTACATATAGAATTATTGATTGGCAGGGATTTTTTCCCTTTATCTTTAAAGATGCTAATGCATTGTTTTTTGGTCTCTATTATTCCTAAGGAATAGTCAGACATTATTTTTATCATTGTTCTCCCGTATGTAATGTATCTTTACTAACTGCTTTGAAAATATTTTCTTTACCTTTGGTTGTTAGCACTTTGACTCTAATGTGCCTAGGTGTGATTTTCTTTGTATTTAGCCTACTGTAGGATTACTGAGCTTCTTAGATCTGTAGGCTAACATTAATTAATTTAATTTGTTAGATAGAATACTCATAAATTTATAAAAGTGACTAAGAATAAATAAACAATAAAACTGTACTTGGACCAGAACTGCCATCAGGAAAGTAAACATTTCAGAGTCATGTGATTGACGGTTTTCAGATGGAATTAAATATTTTTAAATAGCATTTCTGTTTTCTTATTCTGATGTACCTGTAAGATCTGCCTTTTTTTTCATTTTCTAGTCCATCTTATTTATCAGATGTTTTAAAATTCTCAGTTATTATCTCTTCAAATGTTTTCTGCTCCATTTAATATCTCTTCTCCTTATGCAACTCCATTCACACATATGTGAAACTGTTCAGTATTGTTCTACACAACTCAGATACTTTGTTCCTTTTTTATTTTGACTCTTTTTCCTATTTTTATTTTGGTTAGGGTGATTTCTAATGACTTGTCTTCAAGTTGGCTGATAGCTTGTGTCTGACCTGCCTTTTAAAATAATTCTTTCTCTCTTATATCATGTTTTTAATTTCTAACATTGGCCTCCTTTTATAGTTTTCCTCTCTCCAAAAACTCCATGTCTGTTAACATGTTGTCCACTTTTTCCACTAAATCTTTTACATATTTATGTTAAATTATGAATTCTGATTATGTTAATATATGGGACAGTTCTGTATCTGGTCCTATAGCCTACTTACTTTCTTGACAATGGATTTAATTTTCTTGCTTAAAAAAATCTGTTTTTTTTTTTCATATCTCTATTTTATTTCCAATATTTTTTATTTCCTTCCTTCAGCTAGCTCTGGATTTGGTTTGTTTCCCTTTCCAAGTTTCTTTTCTCCCCCTCCTTCTTCTTCTTATTAGTAATATGACATCACTTTTACCCTTTCCTACTTTCTGAAGGGTTGTAGTTATTGATTTGAGACCTTTTATTTTCCTCTGAGCACTGTTTGTGCTGCATCCCATAAGTTTTGGTATGTCATGTTTTGTTTTCATTTATTTCAAGATATTTTCTAATTCCTCCTGTGATCTCCTCTTTGATCCATTGATTATTTAAGAGCGTTATTTAATTCATTTTGTGAATTGTTTCATTTTTCCTTCTCTTAATGATTTATAGTTGTATTCTATTGTGATCAACAAGACACTTGGTATGATTTTAATCTTTTAAAATTTATTGAGACTTGTTTTGTGGCTGCTGCTGATCTAGGGGATGGGGGATGATAGGTGGGTAGGTTAAAATGCCACAATGCTCTATTACAAAAATGTAACAGATGAGTTGGGAGATTGGGGAGGTCATGGAAGCTAGAGGTCATGGGCAGAGTGCCAGAGGAAAAGATACAGAAAGAAAAAGTTCTGGATAAATATAAAAGGTCCATCTTGAGTGGTTAGCTAAATGCTGATCAGCACATATGAATAAATAAATTACCCAAAGCAAGGGAAATAATTATCTGAAAGGAACACAATCACCAGAGCTCACAGAGAGCCAGGAATAGGCCATGGTTGTACCATGCAGAACAGAATGCATGAGAAATTAGGTAGTGTCCTCAAAAATGCAAAGTAAGCTTTAGACTAATTGCATAAATAGAATGGTAAAATTTACCATAGTGTAAGAGCTACTTGTTTCTATTGGGTTGGCCAAAAAGTTTGTTAGGTTTTTTCCATATGATGGCTTTAGTAGTGCTTAGTTGTCTTTAACTTCATGTGAAACAATTTTGTTAGATTGTATTGTGACAACTGTCATATCAGTGTGCATTTTTAAAAAAACATCAAAATTGGTGAATTTTTGTGCAGCTATATTATTATTGAAGATGGAAGAAAATACATAACACTTTTGGTATATTATGCTTTATTATTTCAAGTAGGGTAAAAACATAACTGAAACACAAAAAGATTTGTGCATTGTATGGAGAAGGCTCTGTAACTGATTGAACATGTCAGAAATGGTTTGCGTAGTTTCTTGGTACAGTTGACATTGTGGCCAAATAATTCTTTGCTGTGGGGTTGCCTTGGAAGATGTTTAGCAGCACCCCTGCCCTCTGCCCACTAGAAGCCAATAGCGGGAGATAGCCAACATACTCAAAATCTCCAAATCAATAAAGTTATTCATGGAAATGAAAAATGTGTCTTTTATTTTATGGAAAAAACATAAAGGAATTTTTGGCCAACACGGTACTTAACAGAGTTCAAATGTGAGCCTCAAAAGAATAAAACTGTTTTTAAGTAACTGCATTTCATAAAAAAGCTTAATAATATTTATAGGAATACAAAAATATCCACACACAGCAGAGCAAAATTCAAAATTTCTGGCATCTGATTAAAAAAAAACAAACCCTACCGGACATAATACCCACTGAAAGGAGAAAAACCAATTAATTGAAACACCTAAAAATTCTCTCAAGAAAGTAAGCTTGGGCATTTGTAGGGCTGTGTTTCTCTGTCAGTGTAGAAAAGGATTTAAATGACAGTGGGTGGAAACAAATAGGATTAACTTTCCCACAGCAAAAACTGGATTGTCATCTGAAAAAGAATAAAGTTGAATTCCTTCCCCGAACCTTACTCCAAGTTAAAGACTTAATCAGGAAAAAAATAAAACTATACAGATACTAAAAAGAAAAACCTAGGAACAATTTTAAAATAACATTTTCTTGCTTCTCTATCTTCTAACCAAGTATCTAAGAGCTTATAGATCTAAAAAAAACCCCAAAACATTAAAACAGACAAATGAAATGCTAATGAACTGTGAAATAAACATAAGTCCAACGAAGTGGATTACCTTAGGCATAGATAGTACTAGTAGGACCTATGGGAAGTGTTTTGAGGAGTCAACAAAGCTTTCCCATTTATATAACAAAATACCCACAACTAATCAGATGTGCTTCTGGGTTTTATTCCCTAGTGCCTCTACTTTTGTCATTAGGTGCATCTCCCACAGAGTTCCTTTAGCCCTTCCTTCCTTCCTTCCTTCTTTCCTTTCGTATGTCCATCCGTCTTTCTTTTTTCGTGTGTTAGTAATAGTGTTGCGAGAGGTTCTTAATTGCATTGGTGGAACAACAGATGGAAGGAGGGTTGCACAGTGCAAAGAAAATGGCCTTTGACCATGAGTCCTGATGTGCCTTGGTTCCTTCCATCAGTTACTGAATAATTTGGCACATGATGGTGCACATAATCTTTATGGGGTTCAGTTTCCTCACAGATAATATTGTTCTAGTAATACCTACAACACAGGGTTATTCATGAGGACAAGATAAAATAATGTATTATGTAGTTCATGAAATTCCTCCCTGGAGCAAGAATAGAAATTGGGGGTCCAATTAGGAGGCTGTCGCTGTGGTCCAGGTGGGAGATGGAGGATGCAGTGGAGGTAGAACAAAGCAGTCAGGTTATAGATGTATTTGGAAGGCTTTGCTGATGGATTGGATGTGAGGTGTGAGAGAAAGGTCAGTGTCAGAGAAAGGGCAATCCATGCTGATACAACACTCAATTTTCACACAGTGGCCTAACTCAGAGATGCTTTTCATGAGTGACTTTCCCTATGGCTGTGTTCACTTGTGAGGTTCACCACAAAGTCTCCTTCTATGAGAATCTGAGCTTGACACTGCCAATTTTGGCATCTTCAGTGTCACCATGAAATAACTGATCTTCTATCCTTTTAGTACAGCCCACAAGAAGCATGTCTTTTCCAGGCTTTTATGCTGCAAATACATACTTCTTTTATTCTCCTTGTTTCCCTTCCTCTTTCCTCTATGGAAGCCTCCATTCCCACACTATTGAACTCGGGAGTAACAAATGTTGGCAGGAAGTAAAGTAGATCACTTTGAAGCAGAAGTTTTAAGAACTAGATTTGGGGGTCATTTGTTACCACAGCATAAACTAGCCCATCCTGACTGTTGTGCTAACCTAAGGACATATCACTAATAAGCAGGTTGCTGGGATTCTGGGGCTCAAACCTAGTCAGTCTGGCAGTAATATGCAGCAATTACCTCTTTATACAAACACAAGAGTTGCAGAATACAGCAGCTCGGATAAGCAACAGGTATCAACTTTTTAAATTATTCAACCTCATTTCAGTTTCAGGCTTCTTCTCCATCAGGGTGCTGTAAACACCAGTGCAGGGTTGGAGCCATATCGCTGTATCATGGACATACAGTCTTCCCTCCATATCCTGGGGTCCCATAGCTGTAGATTCAACTGATCACAGATTAAAACTATTTGGAAAAAATGTTACGTTTTTGCTGACTTGTGCTATATAGTTAGACATATGATGGGTGTACTGAACATGTACAGGCTTTTCTTTCATCATTATTCCTTAAATAATACAGCATAACAACTATATAGCATTTACATTGTATTGGTTACAAGTAATTTCGGGGTAATTTAAAGTATATGGGAGCATGTGCATTGGTTATATGAAGATACTACACCATTTTATATAAGGGACTGAAGTATACACAGATTTTGGTATTCTGTGGTGGGGGTGTCATGGAACTAATCCCCTGAGGATACTGAGGAATGACTGTGCTTATAAGTTAGTAGATACAGATTGATATCACTCCCCTGTTTAAAATTCTTCAGTGACTTCCATCGTACTCAGAATAAAACCCAAACCCTTCCCATGGCATACACATCATCCTACATTAGTCTTGCCACCCCCTGGTCTCCTCTCCTACCTCCTGGCACTATGCACACAGGGCCTTCAACCACTGCCTAGATCCTAGACAGTTTCCACCTGTGACCACGCCACCTGTAGTCAATGCTGGAACTTCCTATGCATGAAGGTGTCAACTCAGCATTTATTTCTTTAAAGGGGTCTTCCCTGACAAGCCCTTCTCTGCACTCTGTCCCCTTCCCCCTACTCCCCACTGACACATTTATTTTATTTCTGGAACTTATCATACCTGGAATTATCCTGTTTACTTATTCACCCATTTTTATCCATTTCCACCTTCCTTCACACAGCAGAGAGAAACAAATGTGGCATGTTTTCTTAACTGTAGAAAACCTGGCCAAAGCCCTGCAGGAAAAGGTCCTAGCACATGGTAAATGCTCAGTTGTGGAAATATTCTTAACATTTTACAGTCTTGATACATATTGCCAAGATGCTTTCTAAAAAATTGGACAACTTACATTATTTCCATGTACCCTTGGTAGTATTGAATAAGATTCACAAATTCTGTCTTTGCTAACTTCCTAATAGCCACATTTGAATCTGGTTGTTTTAAATCTGCTTTTCTTTGATTACTAGTAGAGCTGAATATTTCTTTCCCTTTTCCTAAAAATTGTTAATCATATCTTTTGTCCATTGATCAATTAGGGAGTTCATGCTTATATTACCGATATATGTGCCTCTTTATAATGAAAGATAACTTACTAAGAACTTGAAATCTATTTTAAAACACTTCATAGGAAGCCCAGGATAAACATTTGGTCATAAAGATGGTTTGTTCTGTTTTTATGTGTTTGTCATTATTGGAGGGAGGAATGCATTCCTAGTTAACAAACCATATCAAGGGGGTAATTGCAGGGGTAAACAAAATACTTTTCACAATATGGTAAAACACCTTACTGAAAACAGGAACTTACAAAGTAAGTCTGATAGGTAGGCAGAAGTCCTGGAGCAGGCTTCAAAGTAAGATTCAAGGTAAGTTCCAAAGGGGATCACAAATTTATGTCTCCTTATGAAACCAGGATTAGATTACAGCTAATTTAAAAGATAATTCCTTCTATTTAATGTTGATTAATTCTTAAATCATGCTTCTTAACTCTATATACTTGAGCTTTTAAAAAAGGTTTTATTTATTTATTATAGAAAGGGGAAGGGAGGGAGGAAAAGAGGGAGAAAAATATTGATGGATGTGAGAGAGAAATATCAGTTGGTTGCCCGTCATATGCACCCTAACCTGGGACCAAGCCTAGACAAATCTGCAACCCAGGCATGTCCTGTGACCGGGAATTGAATCGGCAACCTTTTGCTTCACACAGAATGATGCCCAACTAACAGCCACACCAGTCAGGGTCACTTGAGCTGTTTTAATGAAAAGTTGATTTGCTGGATAATTTTTATTGGTTCCTCCTCCAGATTGCCCTCCTCCTGTCACTGAGCCCCAGGGGGCTAACCTACTATTAGGTAGGAAATTGGAAGGTGAGAGTAGAAAGAGGTTGGCATGTTCTTTCCCCAGACTCTTCTGCTGGGTCCCAGTTTCACTGCATTCCTTCAGTGGAAGCTACAGCTGGGTGGTGCTCTCTTACAACCACAGCATCTCTTTTCTGGCCCTAGTAAGTTCTATTTCCTTCTGCCCCTTCAGGGGAGGGTCCACATTGTTGCTAGCCTGGTAGTTCTACACCATCCCTGTGGTTAATCTTGACCCTGCCCTCACCCTGTAATAAGTCCCTTCATCACACACTCCTCAGTTATCTCATTTGAGCATGGCATCTGTTGCCAGGATCCTGACTGATAAAATGATGTTCCTTATTTTTTTTTTTTTTAAAAAAAGGAAGAGAGGAAGGAAGAAACAAGGGAGGGGAGGGAGGGGAGGGAGGGAGAAAGAGGTACAGATTTAAATGTCACTTGTCCAATGTGGAACGAGTACCAACTGGTGAAATCATAAGTATCTGAAGAGGACAGAAGGAGTCTGGTCCCTGGCCCCATGATTCTTAAACAATTGAAAAACAAACTCTTATTTTGTTCAGGCTATTGTTATTTTGGCTTCTTTTATAGCAACTAAACCTGTATCCCAACTAATTCACATTTTTTTCCTCCTATATATTTTCTCCTTCATCCTCTCCTCTCCTCTATCATCATCTATTTCAGAGATCTTATTTCCAACTGAAATATGATAATGTTTTTTGTTGAACTTACGTAAGTTTTATTTGTGTTGTAGTTATAAAAGATGATCCATTAAATATATAATTACTGTATGACCCTGGAATTTAACTCCTAGGTACACACTCAGAAAGAATGAAAAACAAATACTCAGAAAGTATTCAGACAAACACTTGTAGGTGAATGTTCATAGCAGCATCATTCAAAATAGCCCAAAATTGAAAACAATCCAAATGTCCAACAACTCATAAATGAATAAGCAAATGTGGTATATCCATGCAATGGAATGTTATTTGGTCACAAAAAGTAACAAAATACTGATACATGCTTGAAAATGTATGGACCTTGAAAACATTATCCTAAGTGAAGGAAGCCAGACTCAAAAGTTCACACATTAGACTTCTGGCCAAGATGGAGGCGTAGGCAGATACACTGTGACTCCTCTCACAATGAAAATTAAGGACAACAAAAATATAGAACCAAAAAAAAAAAAAAAAACCCCACTAGAACAGATAGAGCACTGAATTGTACGGAAGTCTGACAACAATTCACCCAGACCGGTAAGAAGGGCAGAGTCGGCAGCCGGCAGAGAGGGGTCCTGGCGGGAAGTAGTGGTAGCTGGTGGTCGCAGGCGCACAGGCAGTGATTACCAGGTGCAGGGAGGCAACGAGCAGACCAAGCGAGGTGCACAAAACAACTGACCACGGTCACACATTCGCACGCAGATAAACCAGGCAAAACCAGGCAAAAACAGGCAGCGAGGCAGATTGTGCAGTGCAGGGCCTTAGTACTGGGAATAAAGCCTAAAAAGCACTGATTGAGAACACTTGTGAGAGTTGGGGTGCTGGGAGGGAATCCCAGCCTTGCCGGAGAGTTCGTTGGAGAGACCCATGGGGTCCTAGAACATGCATGAGCCCGCCCACAAGGAAATCAGCACCAGTGGGGCCCAATTTGCTTGGGGAAAGTGGCAGAGAGGACAAGTCTGGAAGACAGTGGAGCAAGCACCACTGTTCCCTCTCGGACCCCGGCCCCACGTCCAGTGTCAAAACCCAGCGATTGGGTTGCCCCACCCTGGTGAACGCCTAAGGCTCCTCCCCTCACTATGTAACAGCTGTGACCAGACCCCAAAAAAAACCCAAAAAAACAAGGATGGCTCAAACAGGAGAACAGACGGGCCCCAAAGCTAATTTATCTAAGCAATCAAGAGGTAGCCAACTTATCAGATGCAGAGCTCAAAGCTCTGGTAGCTAACCT
Source organism: Anoura caudifer (assembly GCA_004027475.1). NCBI lineage: Eukaryota > Metazoa > Chordata > Mammalia > Chiroptera > Phyllostomidae > Anoura > Anoura caudifer. The sequence goes on from PVKU01006951.1 coordinate 91,760, forward strand.
AATAAATGCACAGTTCAAAGCACTGGCGATCAGGATGCTCACAGAACTGGTTGATTTTGTTTGCAAATTAGATGAACAAATGAAGGCTACAATAAGTAAAATGAAAAACGCACAGGGAACCAATAGTGATGGGAGGAAAACTGGGACTCAAATCAATGGAGTGGACCAGAAGGAAGAAACAAACAACCAAATAGAAAAGAATGAAGAAACAAGAATTCAAAAAAAATGAGGAGAGGCTTAGGAACCTCCAGGACATCTTGAAACATCCCAACATCTGAATTATAGGGGTACCAGAAGGGGAAGAGGAAGAGCAACAAGTGGAAAACTTATTTGAACAAATAATAAAGGAGAACTTCCCCAATCTGGCAAAGGAAATAGACTTCCAGGAAGTCCAGGAAGCTCAGAGAGTCCCAAAGAAGTTGGAAAATGGACCCAAGGAGGAACACACCAAGGCACATCATAATTACATTAGCCAAGATTAAAATGTAGGAGAGAATTCTAGAAGCAGAAGGGATAAGGGCACAGTCACCTACAAAGGAATTCCCATCAGACTGTCAGCTGATTTCTCAAAAGAGACCTTCCAGGCAAGAAGGGGCTGGAAAGAAGTATTCCAAGTCATGAACATCAAGGACCTACATCCAAGATTGTTCTATCCAGCGAAGCTGTCATTTAGAATGGAAGGGCAGATAAAGTGCTTCTCAGATAAAGTCAAATTAAAGGAGTTCATCATCACCAAGCCCTTATTATATGAAATGTTAAAGGAACTTATCTAAGAAAAAGAAGATAAAAAATAGGACAGTAAAAAGGCAGCAAACTCACAGTTATTAACAGCCACACCTAAAACAAAAGCAAATAAGCAATCAAGTAGAACAGGAGCAGAGCACAGAAATGGAGATCACATGGAGGGTTAGCAACAGGGGAGTGGGAGGAGAAGAGAGGGGGAAGAGGTACAGAGAATAAGTAGCATTGATGGTGGGTAGAAAATAGACAGGGGGAGGGCAAGAATAGTGTGGGAAAAGTAGAAGCTAAAGAACTTATGACACATGGACATGAACTAAAGCGGGGAATGTGGGTGGGAGGGGGTATGCAGGGTGGAGGGGAATGATGGGGAGAAATGGGACAACTGTAAGAGCATAATTAATAAAACATAATTTTAAAAAAGTTCATACATTATATAATTGCATTTATATGAAATACCTAGAATATGACATTCTATAGAGATACAAAGTAGATTAGTGGTTGCCAGGAGTTAGAGGATGGACAAATGGAAGTGACTGCTTAAATGGATATGGGTTTCCTTTTACAATGATGAAAATGTTCCAAAACTAGATTGTGGTGATAGTTGAAGAGCATCATAAATGTAGTAATTCTACTGAGTTGTAAACTTTAAGATGGTTGAGATAGTGAATTTTATGTTATGTGCATTTCACCTCTCATCTCTCTCTCTCTCTCCCTCTCCCTCTCTCTCTCTCTCTCTCTCTCTCTCTCTCTCACACACACACACACACACACACACACACACACACTGCTTCCGTGTAAAAGGAGCTGGAAAAGTGTAGGAAGTCGACTGAGTTTTCTTTTTACTTCCAGTGGGCTCTTCTCCCTGTTTTACCTGTGTTGTAATTTCTGGGAGAGCTAGGGCAATTACATGCCCTCAGCACAGCATCCCCTTAGTTTTCACAACAAATGATTGGTCCCCACTCCTACATCCCCTTTGGAAAGAAGGTTCTCTGTTTGCTGCTGGACTGAGCATTGGGTCAAAAGTCAGAGGCAGCATTCTCAACTGCAGAAGGCTTACACAATAGATGGTCCTCTGAGGCAGATTCAAATAATTTGCCCCTAGTAAGAATCAGGGCCTAAAGATTTAAAGCACTTTAGCATGGATGCTAGCCTACTCCTTATAAGGGATGTGGTTAATAGTGACTTCCTAAAGATATCCTTGTCTTAATCCTCAGAACCTGTAAATATGTTACCTCCTATGGCAAGAGACTTCACAGATATGAAGAAATTAAGGGTTTTGAGATCAGAGTAGCCTGGATTATCTGAGTGGACTTGATGTAATCACAGGAGTTCTTATATGAAATGGAGGCAGGAGGATCAGAGAGATAGATGTGATGGCAGAAATGAGAGAGAGAGAGATTTAAGATGCTATTTTGCTGGATTTGGAAATGGATCAGGAAGAGGTCATGAGCGAAGGAATGTGGGTTGTCTTTGGATGCTGGAAAAGAAAAGGAAACAGATTCTCCCCTATAGCTTTCAAAAATAATTTAGCTCTGCTGACCCCTTGATTTTAGGACTCTGAGCTCTAGAACTATAAAATAATAAATTTATGTGTTTTTTAAATATATTTTATTGATTATGCTATTACAGCTGTCCCATTTCTCCCCCATCATTCCCCTCTACCCTTCACACCCTGTCCCACCCACACTCCCCGCTTTAGTTCATGTCGATGTATCATAAGTTCTTTAGCTTCTACTTTTCCCACACTATTCTTGCCCTCCCCCTATTTTCTACCCACCACCAATGCTACTTATTCTCTGTACCTTTTCCCCCCTCTTCTCCTCCCACTCCCCTGTTGCTAACCCTCCATGTGATCTCCATTTCTGTGTTTCTGTTCCTGTTCTACTTGTTTGCTTATTTGCTTTTGTTTTAGGTGTGGCTGTTAATAACTGTGAGTTTGCTGCCTTTTTACTGTCCTATTTTTTATCTTCTTTTTCTTAGATAAGTTCCTTTAACATTTCATATAATAAGGGCTTGGTGATGATGAACTCCTTTAACTTGACCTTATCTGAGAAGCACTTTATCTGCCCTTCCATTCTAAATGACAGCTTCGCTGGATAGAGCAATCTTGGATGTAGGTCCTTGATGTTCATGACTTGGAATACTTCTTTCCAGCCCCTTCTTGCCTGGAAGGTCTCTTTTGAGAAATCAGCTGACAGTCTGATGGGAACTCCTTTGTAGGTGACTGTGCCCTTATCCCTTGCTGCTTCTAGAATTCTCTCCTTCATTTGAATCTTGGCCAATGTAATTATGATGTGCCTTGGTGTGTTCCTCCTTGGGTCCAACTTCTTTGGGACTCTCTGAGCTTCCTGGACTTCCTGGAAGTCTATTTCCTTTGCCAGATTGGGGAAGTTCTCCTTTATTATTTGTTCAAATAAGTTTTCCACTTGTTGCTCTTCCTCTTCCCCTTCTGGTACCCCTATAATTCAGATGTTGGGATGTTTCAAGATGTCCTGGAGGTTCCTAAGCCTCTCCTCATTTTTTTGAATTCTTGTTTCTTC